>PISX010008038.1:0-84778 GCA_004024625.1 Mellivora capensis | reverse complement strand
GGGGGGGGGGGGGGGCTCCTGGCATGTTCCATGGGTGGGCAGCCAGTGGGCTCAGTGCGCCATGAGCCCGGGAGGTGGCCCTGAGCTCATTGTGGGGCTCCACGGCAGGTGGGGGAGGGCTGTGGACGAGAGCTTGTCTGTGGCGGGAACCATCTGCTCAACCTGTCTGCGAAAGGCCTCTCTGGATGCCGACAGGTCAGGCAAGATCGGAAGTTTCGGGAGGAACCAGGACCAGTCACGGAGGCAGGGACCTCGGGGGAGGGCCAGGGGGACTGAGCCAGCTGCGGCATCATCGGAGAGGGAGCAGAACCCTGGGGGGGGGGTCGGGGGGGAGCGTGAGGATCGGGGATGTTCCCTCAAGCGGTACCGAGGAGTACCTGCTTATAAGGAGAAACTGTGGCTTCAGAGAAAATGAACCAAAGCCCAGTGACCTGGGTCAGGATGGCAAACTTCTTCCGTAAAGGCCTGACGGGTACTGTTCTCAGGCCTGGCAGGCCATATGGTCCCCGTTGCAGTTCCGCAGTAGACAATATGTTCCTGGCCGGACATGCCTAGGTACTAATAAAACTTTACAAAAACAGGCCGCTGACTGGATTTAGCCCCTGGGCTGGAGTTTGCCAACCCTTGACCTAGAGCCTCAGCTGAGCATCGTCCCCTAGGGAAATCTGTTATTTCCAAAGTGTCCTCCCTACCCTGCTGGGGGCCACGGAGGTCAACTGTTGACAAGAACGGCAGGTGACATTTTCAGAGCTGAAATCTTCCATTTTTCTGCTGTTGCCCAAGTCAGGTGACCATTTCTGAACTGGGCCTGAACTGGGCAATGTATGCAGCAGCCTCAAATGCCATGTTTCACCTTTGCTGATGACGGTGAAAGGAGAGGACGCCACCCCCTCCAGGGCGCGCACCTGCCTTGCTCTCCCAGCCTCTGTACACTTTCAAACAGTTCCCGTCTTGTCTACCAGATTCAGGCACACCCTCTCCCCTCAGGCCTTCAGGGGTCTCTATGATAATACAGCTTCACCTTCTACCCCCTTTCACTTCCAGCCCCGTGCTCTGGCCAACCTCAAGGTCGCCATGTTAGGCTTGCTGCTCTCTGAAAGCAAGGACCGTTTCGTCCCCATCTCTGTACCCCCAGAGCACCTAGCCTTGTGACAGGACAGGCCTGAATTAACCATTGGAGCAAAAGGTTTCCTGCAAATTATCCTGTTCTTTCTGTTTCTGACGACAAGGCCAAGAGACAGCCGCTTTTCAGAAAGTGTGATTAAACTCACTAATTGGCCCAATGACCTTGGACATGTTCCTTCTCCTTTGTGTGTCCTTGGCTTCTTATATCTGGCACAGGGGCTAGCCTGAATGGTTTCTAAGGGAACTTATGGCCAAGGGGGACAGCAGCTGCTGCTTATTGATCATTTACTAGGTGCCCAGGCCTGAGCCTTGGATGGAATGGGAGACCTCAGGGTCCCAGGAGGGTGGGAGGTGGTGGCAGGGGCAGCCGCACTTGAGCCCTCAGCAGTCAAGTCCAGTAGCCTATGGCTCGTGGCTGCTTTTCTAATTTTGGTATTTGGGGGTTGGAAATCTGGTGAGAAGGAGGGGGAGATGAGGAGGAGGAAGAAAAGGCAGGAAGGAAGAGGAGGAGAAGGAAAGGCGAGGGGGAGAAGGAAGGGCGCTAACAAATTATTCTATGTTGACTGCAGAAATCAGAATCTCTAGCCCAAGCCTAGAAGCACCTGCTTCCCCCATTCCCTCATGAAGTCTGGAACTCGGCACCCCAGGGGCAGCACCTGACCCAAATATCTGTCTGAAAGCCCAGTTCAATTGAGTTCTCCAGCTGGAGATTTCCAGCAAAAGCATGAAGCCTCAGCCAACACAGGCCAGCTCGGACTTTGGGGATCCCCAGGCCCTCATCTTCAGGGCTTGTCCCCAGTTGGCACATACCATAGATGGGGGGTATGCCTCGGGCTGCAGCTCAGCTGGGCTCTTCCACTGCCCTGGCCTGGGGTCCGACAGAGTCTACTCTCCTCCCCAGGAAGCTCCACCTCCAGACACCTGTCACCTTGGGCCTAAAGTCAAGGAAGCCAGGGGCCAGGGGCCAGGCAGGAAGGCAGACAGGGCAGCACTGAGCTCCCAGATGTCAGCAGAAGCCAGCTGCCAAACAAAACTCCCTCCCGGCACCCTCCCTTTCAAACAGACTGCCGTTTTCAGGTCACCGGTTTGCTGAACTGGGCTACCCAGGCAGGACCCAGATGTGGGGCCCAGCAGTGTCCGGCAAACTGAGCAGTGCTTGGCCCTGGCAGGAGGGATTGGTCTTCAGGCCAGGCCTCTGCCTGGTGGCCGCCCTGGCTGAATGTCTGAAGCAGGAAAGGGCCCTTCCTGCAGGAGGAGGAGGAGGGGGGAAAGGGAGCGAGCAGCTGCGTGCTCCATGGGGAGGATCCCCAAAATAGAAAGGCGCATACGCACTGCAGGCCTTGACCCAGAATGCTCAGAGCCACAGCGCAGAGACCGAGGTGTCCTCAGGGGTCCTGTGTGTTTCTACCTGAGCTCCAAGGACACACTTCCCACTGCCTTCTGAGCCAATGCCATTCTCTGATCATTAAAACAACAACAACAACAACAACAACAACAACAACAACAACAACAGACGTACAAACGGCAGTAATGCCTTGTGGGTTTCAGACCGCATTCATATCCACATCTTGGTCATCACCATCCCAGAAACCCGGATGCGGGCAGAGGTCAGCTTAGTAACCCTATTTTACTGGGGCGGACCTAAGCCCAGACACTCCTGCAAGATTCTCGGCAAGTGTTAGGGACAGCTGCTGGCCTGATGAGTTGGTCTTCTGGACCCCCTGTGTTCTGGAAGAGGGGCCAGACACATCCCTCCCCTCTCCTGGGGCCAGACCTGCTCCTGCCCACAGCCTACACGAAGTGGGACACGCTGGCCCAGGTTCTGGCTGGCTGTCCCTACCTCCCTGTAAGGTTTTTAATCAGCCGGCTCATTGCACACAGGCTTGGTTGTAGACAGGGCCGGTCAGAAGGTTCCAGGGAGTCACCAGGATGGTATAAAAGATGTGTCCATTCTACCTCTGTTTACAGGCTGTCTCTGCCACTGGGACGAAATCTCCAGGCCACCTGGGACTCTGGTCCGCTGCTCGAGCCTGAGCTCCAAAAGTCATGCCCAGCCCACAGAAGGTCCTAACACTCTGGGTTCCTAATCTGAGAATGGGAAGCAGCAAAGGAAGATGACCTTCCAAGTCAGGGCACCTGGAGCTGAGATCTGAGTTTCCAACCTACTGACTGTAACGTCTTCCACCAGCCTCAGTCTCTGCGTTGGTGAAGTGGAAATACGATTCTCCATTCCCACCCTGTGGGGGCAGAGGAGCTAATGTATAGCAAAGTGGCTTGTGTGAAAGAGCCACTCAATTCTCTCCTCCCAGTTTCAGGGTAGGATAAGTAGAACTGCAGAGTAGGCCTGATTTGTTCCTGGGGGAGGAAGCCCAGGAACAGTCCGCTCCTCGACTGGGAAGTGCCGGAGCCCAGGGTCTGGCACGGGGCTGGGCACACAGGACAGACCTTGGAAATGGTGGGGGGGGGTGGTGGGGAGAGGCCAGAGACAGACTCTCTGACCTCAAGAGGAAAGGGACATGCTCAAGATCTCACAAAACGCTAGTCTCATGTCTCCTTACTGAGTCCTGTACTCTTTCGCAAGGAAAGGGAGATGCCTCCAAGGATGATGGATAAAAATTCTGCACCCTGGTAACACGCTACAGCAGGAGGTGAACGTCTTCCTCTTACTGGGTATTTCTAAGGTCACCAGTCTAAAGAAGAGGGACAGATAGGATGGAGCCAGTATTTTTTTAGCCATCCCAATCTGTATCTTCCCATGTTCCACACAGGGCTCCTCTCTCTCCCTTGCTCAGCCCCACTTGCATTTAGAGGTGAGGAGGAGGGGGGGGAGGAAGGGGAGGGGGAGGAGGGGGAGGGGAAGCAGCAGCAGCAGTAGTAGTAATAGTGAGCGGTTGGTTTTGATCTCGGGATTATCCTACGGATTACGGCAGATACTGCTCCGCAAATGCCTGGCACCTAGTCTTATTTCTAGTTCATTTGACTTTTGTCCTTGGGGAGGGAAAAGGATGGACAAAGTCCCAGAGCTATTTAGTAGCAGAAGCAAGACTAGAATTCCGGCGTCTTGAGCCCTTAGGATGGTCTTAGGATGTATATTTCCTGTAAGGGGGCTCTCAACTGTTCACAAGAAGTAGTTCAGGGCTATTTAAAAGACTTCTTCTTTGAGACTGATAGGATTTTATGAACAGACCTTACTTAAAACATGTTTTTGTTGTTGTTGCTGTCAGTCTGTGTTTTGGGAAAGGACAAGAGAAGCCCCTCATGAGCGTCTCAATCAGATCTCCACGTGACAGAGGCAAGCTGCTTCCATTCTTGCAATCACTTGTCTGTGGAGCAGGTTTCCTGGTGCCCCAACAGGCCCTTCTGCATCTTATCTGTCCATCTCTGTCCCTCAGACCACAAACACCCAGGCTGCTGAGATCCTTGGGGGGTGCAGCCGAGCTCTGTGTTAGCACTGGGTATTTTCCTGAGGCTGCAGAGATTTAACGACCATGAACATCTAGCTGTGCTCAAACCAAGATGTGCCCTCAATGCTGGTTGATGGTGGCGGCAGCACACGCCTTGGCCAGCCTCTATGCAGGCCCTACAGGCCCACGCGGAGGAGCGGGCTCCTTCCGTATCATCCCCTTCAGAGACCACAAGCATTTTCCAAGAAGACACATGTGCTTTTTACTGCAAAGGGGACTCATCTGGGAAAGTTGCTTTTGGAGACTGAGGCCTATTTTTTGGATCCCCTCAACTGGGGCAAATCCTTGGTCTTCTAGGACAACTTAGAATTTTGGAAACAGGTCACTCAGAGCCAAGGGCAGAGAACAAAGTGTGGCATGGAGGAAGGAGAAGGACTGATTTTGATCAAGTCCAAGGTGTGACTCTCAAACTATAAATGTGAATTTTTGGCATGGCCTACAAAGGGCTCTACAAGGCCATCTGCAAAGAGATGCCAAGCCTAGAAATGGTGCAAGCAATGGAAACTTCTCCCAAGTGAGGGCATGGATGGCTACTCCAAGGGCCTATTCTAAGAAAACACTCCCAGCATTGAGGTCTACACGGATCAAAACCAAAGCAGTTACTTGCCCGTCACACTCTTTTAAAGGGTGTTGGTGGGGCTCAGGAAGGGAAGGGGAAGAGGACCCTTATACTACAACCCACTCATTCCTCCTAGGAGCCAAACCCAGTGTGAAACAGAGGAGAAATTGGAAGTCAAGCCCAAATGCATCTGGACTCTAGATGCATCATCAAGAGGTTTTCCTTCACTGACTCAGTTGTCAACCATAAAAGAGAAGCAAGAAATCTAAAGGGTAATTCTGTTGGAGGTTAGGCACTGCCTTCTAAGAGAGGCTGCCTGAAGGGCTGGCAATGTGGAGGATGGGAGGCTGGCCAAGGAATGGCTCTATGTCTGCCATCCCATCTGACCACCATCTCCACGAGCAGAACCCGGCTGTCCAAGTCTGTAAATGTTTACGTATACTGAGGCTGTGGCATCCAGTTGAGCACGTAGACATTGAGGAGAAACAGAGAAGTGAGATTTCAACAATCTCCCCCCACACCTGTGCACTTACGTTGGTGGATCGCCCTTGGGATGGGAGAGGCCAAGCCCTCTAGTTATGTGAAATGGCATTACCTCAGAGCCCCAAGCTCCCAGTTCTCTGAACAGGAAGGAAGCAGACCCACAGCTCTATAAGAGCCATTTCCTCTCTGCTGTATTAATTTCACAGATTAGGTAAGCCTCTCCTCTGTGGACCCAATACACTGAGATAACAGCCATTGTGTTTGCTGTGACTCCTACTAATGGAGCTAATCTTGGTAGACTGGTGATGTTGCAGGATTTTAATGTCAAATTCAACTAACCAGCAGCTCTCGTGGTCCCTTCTTTTGTCCTGGCTCCTAGAACTACTGCTGGAAGCCCTAGCCCTTAGTTTCAGACACATTGATGAGGTCTGGGTTCCAAGGAAGGAAAGGTGAATTTGTCAAGTGGGCTTTTAAAAGGACACCAGAGCCAGAGAGTTTGAATGGGAATCTCTTTCTGTGCCCTATTCACTGGCTTCCTGTTCTCAGTGGTACTAGGAAGTGAACGCAATATTATCTAGTGTCTGTCAGTTCCACATTCCTTGTTTCTGTTAAGAGAAAAAGAAGGCTTTACTTCCCTCACACTCTTCCTTTCTTTCTAGTTGAAGGGGTGCAGTTCAGAGCTCACTAGACTGGGAGTGGAGATGGATCCTTGGACTGTATTTCCTGCTCTTCCAGAAATTCATAAGGGGAAAGGCCAGCTCATCTCCTACATCTTTTCTAGGTCAGATTCTAGTTCCTTATATTTTGGGTTGGTTCCCTGCCAACAAGTTTGCACAGAGAATTTCAATAACACATCTCATGTTCAAGTTTAAGATAAGAAGCATTCAACACCCCCCTCCCCCCAATAGCCCATTGTCTGACCGATTCCTGGAGCTTTCTGGGCTCCTGACGATTTCCCACCATGCCGAAATGGGGAACCATGCTCTTGATTACAAGCCGACTTTTCCAGTCATCCATTGTTTGACCTGCAATTTTATTCTTGACTCTCCAAGGCGCTTCCCAAACGACCTAGACACAGGGCTTAGGGAGACAAAAAGTACACTGTCTTTCAGATATGAAGATGAGACCATCGACCCCGAGAATCACAGACTTTCACTCTGAGGACAGGTTTGGGTGGAATCAGCCATATTCCCTTTCATGTCTCTCTCCCCACCCCATCCCCCTCATTGAACCCCTTCCCACCCCCAGGGATGAGGGGCACTTCTGTGAAGCAGTTGGCTGGGATGAGATGGCAGTCCTTGGCTTTGAGGCAGAGCGGAGTTCACTGGAGAGTGGAAGGATGGGTGGAGAAGCAGCTTGACGTAACTAAAATAACACTAGGCTTAAAGGCAGGGAATGAGGATCTTAAGTCTGGCTTTTTTGTGCATGTGGTATGCAATGAGATCTGGGGAAAGACTCTTCTGTTCTCTGACATAATTTTCTTATGTGAAAACCATGGTGGCTGGATCAGGTGATGGCTTAAGTCCCCTTCCACTCTCCTAGAGTAAGACTTATGGCGCACTGAAGGAGCAGCTCCCAACTCTGGCCCCATTAGCACCCAGCCAAGTTAGGTGACTAACAGTTTATAACCTGACAGTCAGTGGAAGGAAGCAGTGGGTGTTGGAAGGGGCTCATGGAACTCTGATGTACTGGTTTACACAAAACTAACCAAGCAGATGGTGACATGTCTACTCCAGTGCACACCTGCCATGACAGATAAGCAGACCTGTGCTAAACCAAGTAAAGCTTTTTTTTTGTTTTATTTTGTTTCATTTCTTTTTGTCTTTCATGATAGAGACATGAAATAAGAGCTCTGTTAAGGCATTTATATATGAGGGAAGATCTCCTTCTTGGAAATCCTCTTGGCAGTACAGAATCGGGCATAAAAATGTCCACATCCAGACTTCTGCCTCTGGGAAAATGGAAATGTACTCTTCCCATTTTCCCACTGAGTACAACTAAAACCTCTGGACATTATATATAAAACCAACATAAGAAGACCTGGAAAGTAGAAAGATGAAGGGACCTTGGGACCTGAGGAACAATGTGGTGGTGAGTTCTCTGGGTTTTTGCCTCATAGATCTCAGACTCAGACCTGAAGAAGCTGGCAACCCCAGAATGACAATAGACACTGACGAAAATTCCCCAACAAAAGCTTACTCCCTCTAGCTAAAGGACCAAGTAAGGGTCCTTAGGGACAGCCCACAGAGGCAGAACATGTTTATACAAGAACTGCTCTAATTCAGCTAAACACCACAGGAAAAAGTGTGGTCCCATCAAGTCCCAACATCAGAGGCCAAGTGGGGGCCTAGACTCTGCCCCAACCCAGCAGTTATGATTTATTTCTCCCTGTCCCCAAAAAGGTAGTATAAGAGGAGGCCTAATAGAGAGCCAGGACCTTTCCTTCTGCATAGTGGTAATGAGTCCACATCCCATCATTGTCAATGTCAGTGGAGATCACATGGGGAACAGTGATGAGGCACTACTACCGATCCCAGCCGGGATGGTATCAGTAAAAGCCTAGGAGGGAGCTAGAATTCTCACTACTACCCAGCAGTAATGAGGCACCCCAACCTCCTTGGTGTCAATGAAGGCTAAGTGGGGAACCTGGTAGAAATGAGAGGGTGACCCTGTTTCCTGCCAAAGCATTGTCAGAGGAAGTCAGCTAAAACAGAAGATCTAAATAAGTGCTGAAATAAGAGAGTTCTCTTATTTTATCTCAACCCAGAATCTTATATCTAGTGAAAATATGCTCCAGGTATGGAAGGGAAATCAAGATATTCTGAGATAAAGAATAACTCAAAGGATTTTTTAGTAACAGAGCACTCCTAAGAGGATGGATAAAGGACGTTCTCTAACCAGAAAGGAAGTGATCAAAGAAGGAATTTTGGACACCACCAAAGAAGAATGAAAAATGGAAAGAAAAAAATGGGTAAATATAATAGACTTTCTTTCTTTCAAGTTTTCCAAATTATGTCTGATAGCTGAAGCACCAATTATAACACTGCATGCTGTGGTTCTAAATGTTATGTAGGAGAAATATTTAACACAATTACATTATAAATGGGAGGGTAAAGAGGACATGGAAAGAGAAGTAAGATTTCCATACTTCACTCAAACTGGTAAAATATTGACATCAGTAGACTACTACAGGTTATGTATATATGACATAATACCTAGAGTAACCACTAAAAATGGCATACAAAAAGATGCATGCAAAAATACTGTACATGAAACATCAAACGGAATTTCAAAAATTGTTCAAGTAACCTATAGGAAGTCTGGACAAAGAAAATAAAGAAACAAAAACAAAACGAAATAAAAGTAAATTGGTAGACTTAAGCATTAACTACCAGTAAGTTCATTAAAATACAAATGATCTAGGGACGTCTGGGTGGCTCAGTTGGTTAAGCATCTGACTTCAGCTCAGGTCATGATCTCAGGGTCCTGGGAACAAGCCCTGCATTGGAATCCCTGCTCAGCAGGGAGTCTGCTTGTCCCTCTCCTCTGCCCTTGCCCCCACTTGTGCTCACTCTCTCTCGTTCTCACTCTCTCTCTCAAGTAAATAAAATGTTTTTAAAAATGAAAATGATCTAGGGTTGCTGGGGGGAGGGGGTCGGGAGAGGGGAGTGGGGTAATGGACATTGGGGAGGGTATGTGCTATGGTTAGTGCTGTGAAGTGTGTAAACCTGGCGATTCACAGACCTGTACCCCTGGGGATAAAAATACATTATATGTTTGTAAAAAATAAAGAAATTTAAAAAAATAAAAAAAATGAAAATGATCTAAATCTACCAATTAAAAGACAAACGTTGGCAGAGTGAAAAAACAACATGATCCAACTATATGCTGTCTGTGAGATGCTCATCTCAAATATAATGATATGAACAGGTTGAAAGTAAAAGGTGAAAAAGATATATTATGTAGGGGCGCCTGGATGGCTAAGTGGGTTAAAGCCTCTGCTTTTGGCTCGGGTCGTGGTCCCGGGGTCCTGGGATTGAGCCCCACATTGGGCTCTCTGCTCCACGGAGAGCCTGCTTCCTCCTCTCTCTCCCTGCCTGCCTCTCTTGCCTGCTTGTGATCTCTGTCTGTCAAATAAATAAATAAAATCTTTAAAAAAATATATCATGTAAATGGTAATAAAAAATCATTATGGGGTAGCCCTGCTATTTGCAGATAAAGTGAACTGCAGAACAAAGAAAATTACCAGAGACAGAAAGGGGTATTACATAATGATAAAAGGGTCAATCCACCAAGAAGACATATTTATCCTAATTGTGCACACACCGAACAACAGAACTGCATGACATGAAGCAAAAATCAAAAGAACTGAAAGGAGAAATAGAAAAATTCGCATTTGTAGTGGAGACTTCAACTTCCTCTCTCAACAACTCATAGAACTAGACAGAAAATCAACACAAAGAACTCAACAACATCATCATCTAACAGGATCTAATTGACACTTAGAGAATGCTCCATCAAAAAAAAAACAACAGTAAAATTTGCATTCTTTTCAAGCACTCAAAGGATATATATAAAGATAAACTTATTCTGGACAATAAAACAATCCATAAACATTTAAAGAATTGAGATTTCTCTGACTATAATGGGATCAAATTAGGAAACAACAATAGAAAAACAATAGGAAAATCTCTAAACACTTGGAAACTAAGCAACGCATTAAAAAAATTTATGCATCAAAGAGGAGGTCTCAAGACAAATTTTAAAAATACTAGGGGTGCCTGGATGGCTCAGTTGATTAATCATGATTCTCAATCTCAGCTCAGGTCTTGATCTCAGGGTCATTTGTTCAAGCCCCATGTTGGGCATGGAGCCTACTTAAAAAAAATTGAACTTAATGAAAACAAAAATACAATATATCAAAACTTGTAGGACACAGGTAAAGCTAGAGGGAAATTTACGTACTAAATGCTTACAATAGAAATTCGGGAGAAGTCTAAAAGCAATGAATTACCAACTAAGGAACCAAGAAAAAGAAGAGCAAACTAAATCTAAAACAAACAAGAAGAAGAGAATATCAAGAATAGATGCTGCTATTGAAATTATATTGAAGGGGGCACCTGGGTGGCTCAGTGGGTTAATGTCTCTGCCTTCGGCTCAGGTCATGATCTCAGGGTCCTGGGATCGAGCCCCACATTGGGCTCTCTGCTCAGCAGGGAGCCTGCTTCCTCCTCTCTCTCTCTGACTGCCTCTCTGCCTACTTGTGATCTCTCTCTGTCAGATAAATAAATAAAATCTTTAAAAAAAGAGAAATTATGTTGAAAACAGAAAAAAAAAATGAAGCCCAATGGGGCAAAGGTGGTTTTTAGGAAAAAAAAATATAATTGACAAGCATCTAGAAAGACTAACAAAGGGAAAAGAGGGAAGAGACAAATGATCAGTATTGAAATGAAAAAGGGAATATTACTACTGATTCCGTAGACATGTAAAGAGTAATAAGAAAATACTATAAGCATCTCTACCCATGCAAATTTGGAAATTAGGTGAAATGAGCCAATTATTCTAAAAGCACAAACTACCAAAATTAGCCCAATATAATTATTAAAGGAATTAAATTCATAATTTTAAAAAACCTCCAGAACTTGAAAACTCCAGGCTCAGACAGTTTCACTAGAATTATACCAATAGTTTAAAGAAGAAATAGCACCAATTCTACATAATCTCTTCAGAAAATAGAAGAAAAGGGGACACTTCCCAAATCATTGTGTTACCCTGACAGCAAAGATGAAGAATGTGCAAAGAAGTCTACAGACTAATATTTCTCAGGCACATAAACACAAAAATCCATAACAAAATTTTAGCCGTTTATGAGAAGAATTATACATTCTGATCAAGTCAGGTTTATTCTAGGGATGCAGGGCTGGTTTGATATTCAAAGGTGAATGCGCATTATCCACCATATTAATAAGCAAAATAATAAAAATCGTGTGATCACCTCAAAAATATTGAAAAAGAACAAAGCTGGAGGAGTCACACTTTGCAGTTTTAAAACGTACTACAAAATGACAGTAATCAAAATGGTGCGCTACTGGCATAAAGACAAACATATATGCCAATGGAATACACTTGAGAATCCAGAAATAAAGCCATAAATCTATGGCCAATTGATTTTCAAAAAGGGTGTCAAGACTATTCAGTAGAAGAAACACTAGTCTCTTTAACAAATGGATAGTCACTTGGAAAAAAATGAAGTTGGACCCCCTACATCACACCGTATCTAAAAATCAATTCAAAATGGACCAACCTAAACACAGTAGCTAAAACTATAAAACATGTGGAAGAAAACATAAGGGAAAATCTTTATAACACTGGATTTGGCAATGGATTCTTAGATACGACACCAAAAGCATGAGCAACAACAACAAAATAGGTAAACTGGACTTCATCAAAATTAAAAATGTCAAAAGGACATGAAGAAAGTAAGAAGACAGCCCACAGAGTAAGAAAAAAACTATTGCAAATCATATATTTGATAAAGATCTAGCATGACTTAGAATATATAAAGAACTCTTACAACTCAACCATGAAAAGACAAGCAATATAATCTAAAAAATGGACTAAAGACTTGAATAGACCTTTCTCCAAAGAAGTACACTTTTGGCCAACAAGCCCATGTAAAGATGCTTAATAGTAGTAGGCCTTAAGGAAATACAAATCAAAACTCGATATACCACTTCCCACCCATTAGGATAGCATAATTAAAGAAAGGAAAATAATGAGTGTTGAGTGTGGAGAAATCGGAACCCGTGTACATTCCTAATGGGAATTTAAATGTTACGGGTGCTGTAGGAAACAGTTTGGCAATTGTTCAAAAAGTAAAATGTACAATTACCATCTGACCCTGCAATTCTACTCCTAGGTATATATCCAAAAGAACAAAAAATAGACACTCATACATTTTTACACAATCCTCTTAAGTTCATCATCCATGATAACCAAAAGGTGGAAATAACCCAAATGTCCATCAGTGTGTAAATGGATAAACAAATTTGGTACAACCATACCATAGACTGTTACTGACAAAGGCTAGGACATGGATGAAACTTGACAACATGCTACTAAGTGAAAAGAAGCCTGCTGTGAAAAGTCCCATATTGTATGAAGTTATGTGAAATGTTCAGAATAGGTAAATCCATAGAGACAAAAATCAGATTGGTGTTTGGTAGGGGCTGGGGGAAGGGAAGAATGAGTAGAGGGTTTTATTTCAGGGTGATGTAAATGTTTAGGGACTAGATAGAGGTAATGCTTTAGTACATTGTGAATGCATTAAATGACACTAAATTGTTAATGCGACTTTCATCTTTAAGAAAACAGTGACCACACTAAATATTGGCCACAATGAGAGAAACTGGATCACTCATACTTTGCTGGTGGGAATGAAAAAGTCACTTGGCAAAAATAGTCTCTGCAAAACTCTTTGGCAGTTTCTTTAAAAACTAAACACACGACCAATGGATGACCCAGCAACTGAACTCCTGGATATTTATCCCAGAGGAATGAAGACTTGCGTTCATACAAAATTTTGCAAATGAGTGTTTAGAATAGCTTTATTCGTAATAGCCAAACAAGGGAAACAACCCAGAAGTCCTTCAATGGATGAATGGTTAAACCAGCAATATAAAGACATGACTGCTGATCTAGACAGTGACCTGGATCAATATGCAGAGAATTACACTGCGTGAAAAAAGCCAAGTCCCCAAATTTACATATTGCATAATTTCCTTTATATAACAATCTTAAAATGACAAAACCATAGAAGTGGACTGATTAGTGGTTGCCAATGGTTAAGGAAGGAGTGAGTGTGGGAGGGAAGTGGATGTATCCACAAACGGGCAACATGAGGGATTCGTGTGGTGATGGGAATGTTCTGTACCTTGGCTGTACCAATGTCAGCATCCTGCTTATGATATCGTACCATAGTTTTGCAAGATGTTATCATTAGGGGAAGTTGGCTGAAGGGTACATGGGACCTATTTGGATTATTTCTTACAACTGCATGTTCATTTCTAATCTCGAAGCAAAAAACTTCTATTAAAATATGATCATATCATTTGATGCATAAAAAGCACTTCACAAAATTCACATTCATGGTAAAATCTTGCAGAAAACCAGGAGTAGAGGGGAACTTCCTCAACTCGATAAAGGATGTCTGTAATAAACCTACAGCTAACAACACACTTAATGATTAAAGAATAAATGCCTTCCCTATAAGACTGTTAACAAGGCAAGAATTTCTGCTCTCATCACTGCTTTTATCAAATCAATATGCTGCACACCTTAAACTTATACAATGTTGTATGTCAAATGTATCTCAATTTAAAAAACCCAAAACAAAAACATAGTACTGGGAAGTTCTAGCTAGTCTATTAAGCTAAGAAAATGAAATGAAAGACATAAGTGTGTTAGAAAAGGAGAAGTAAAACTATTTTCTATTTGCAGTTGGCACAGTTGTCTATGTGGAAAACCTTAAGAAATTTACAAAGAAACTCACAGAACCAAGAAGAGAGTTGAGGAAAGTCTTGGGATACAAGATCAATGAATAAAAAGATTGTGTGGTATTGGCAGAGGGACAGACACACGGATAAATTAAATAGAACAGAGAACCAAAAAAAAGACCCACACAAATACACCTGATTTTTGGCAAAAGTGCAAAAGCAATCTGGTGCAGGCATAATAGCATTTTTAACACAGGGCTCTGGAGCAACTGAACATCCGTAGACAAAAATAATGAACATCAATCTCAACTTTATCCCTTACACAAAAATTAACTCAAAATGGACCATGGAGTTAAATGTAACAGTCAAACTACATGTGTTTCGGGAAAAAAGTAGGAGAGAATCTGTAGGAGGTAAAGCTAGGCAAAACGTTCTTTCTCAGATTTGATACCAAAAGCATGACCCATGAAAAGAAATATAGACAAATCAGACCTTATTGAAAATACAGTCTTTTGCTCTATGAAAAGACCCTGTGAATAGGATGAAAAAAACAAGTTACAGACGGGAAGTAAGTATGTGCAACCTCATATCTGATAAAGGACTAGTATTTAGAATATATAAAGAATCTCCACACTCAATGGTAGGAAGACAAACTACTACTAACCAAATAGAAAACGGGCAAAAGATGTGAAAAGACATTATACTGTCAAGTTCGTACAGGTGGTAAATAAGCACATGCAAAGATGTTCAATATCAATAACCATTAGAGAATAGCAAATTAAAATCTCAATGCAATTCTCCTACATACCTATCAGAATAGCTAAAATAAAAAATGGCCACAATGGCAAAAACAGGTGAGGATGTTGAGAAGCTGCTGGTGGGAATGTAAAATGGTACAGACACTCTGTAAGACTGTTAGGTAGTTTCTCCTAAGAGTAAGCGTGCAAGTATCACAGTACAGAGCAATTGCACTCCAGGGTCATTTATCCCGAAAAAAATGAAAATGTATGTCCACACAAAAGACCCATAGTGAGCTCATTAGGAAAAAACCCACAGCAATATTGATTTCCTGGTTTTGATATTATACAACTGGGATATAAAGTGTAACCACAGGAGACCTCTGTACCATGTTTGCAATTTCCCCTGAATCTGTCATTACTTCAAAATAAGTCATGATCTGCTATTCAAAACAGATGTCAAAGTCCACATCCAGGGGGACACTGATTCTTCTGGCTTCTGGGACATGTCCTAAGGAATGTTTGTTTTTAAAACAACATACAGAAGTTTGTACAGACCTTTTTATTCTTCAAAAAACAATTGCCACCCAAATCTTTCTTGAGTGTTTTAGGGACTGAGCCCAACGCCTTGGCTGTGACCTCACTCAAATACTAAGGTCTGGGGACAAAATGGCATATAACATACAATGCACCCAAAGAAAACTGGAAAAAAGAGACCCCATTTTCCAGAGAGGCCATCACTAACTCCCTGGCCCGGCATCTGGAGCCCGTGTGGGGGACGGAGGCCGGGATCTTATTTCAGGACTGGCAATACAAAACCTATCCACATCAAACAAGCTACCCATTCAGCTCTAAAGAAAAAAGGCAAAAAAAAAAAAAAATGCCGCTATTGCTTTTAAAGACTCCACTCCACTGATTTCTTGTCCTGCCCCTTTGTGGCTCCCAGCAGCCAACGTAAAGGGGACAAGTGGGGGTAATGGCCAGAGCTTCCAGAACAAAGACTTGATTCTCTGGTCCGCGGTAGCAGCCTACTGGCCCAGCACCACATCAGTGCCCTTGGGTACTGGCTGGACCTAGGGCTGGGGAGCACAGCCAATCCGTGGAGGCAGGGAGGTGCTGGTAGGAGGTTCCCACCTGGAAATGGCCTTTGTTTGGTCCAAGTCAGAAGGGGTGTCCCACCCCCAGCATATCAGCCTTGGGTCATGGTCTCAGTTCTTCTTTCCCTCTAGATGAACCCAGGCCTGGGAAACAGTGCTTGGGCAGACCTTTCTGTCCACAGCAGGGGCTCCACCACCTTTCCACCTCTGAGGCCCACCTGGGCCCCTAGTGCTCTGGCAATGCCCATAAGCACCTATTTGGGAAGCCTATGCCCCTTGCATAAAAGGCAACCAACCCCCAGCATTTGTTCTTACCCAAGCATGGTCCAGGGCTGTAGATGTACCCTGGAGCCATCTTCCACACACACTTTGGATTTCATTCCCACAAATCCACATACATTCAGTGTTCCACTTCATACATATCTATGTTTGGCTCCCATACAGAAAGAAAACGTGCCCTATCCTCACCCCTATCCCCACGGGCATAGGCTACAAAGTCAGAAAGCACATGTTTTGTGACTTTGTAGCCTGTGCCCATGGGGATCGTGGTGAGGCAAGGGGTTGTCCTCTACCTCAACTTCAGAACAGAGGCCTGTGGGCAGTCTCTCTTTTCCCTCAGGCTCTAAACACATACCCAGGAGCCCCTGGCCACCTACCCCAGAACTCCAAAGGCACACTAGTACCTCTGGGGTTTTCACTGGCTCACCCCTCCCCGTGTTAGCCATGCCTCTAGTGCCTGACTTCTTGCTTCCCGGGTCTGTGGAGTCTGCCAGATCCCTTATGTCCACCTCCAAGTGCCAGCTGGGGCCAGTTTTACCTTGCTGCCACCTGGCTGCAGGCATGACTGAGGAAGGAAACAAGGAGCCAAGTTATAGGCACTTGGCAAGGAAGGAAGAAGAGCATGAGGATACTGCTGGAGCATCCCTGAAGGCCTGAAATCTTCTTTAAAAGCACAAAGGAGGGGCACTGGGTGGCTCAGTTGGTGAAGCATCTGCCTGCAGCTCAGGTCATGGTCCCAGGGTCCTGAGATCAAGTCAAGTTGGACTCCCTGCTCACCAGAGAGCCTTCTTCTTCTTCCCCAGCTGCTTGTACTCTCTCTCTCTCTCTTTCTCTCAAATAAATAGATACAGTCTTTTAAAAAAAGCACAAAGGAGTTTTGCCTTTGCCCCCCGGCCCCTAGCAGCTCGGTCAGGAAGAGCCTTGGGCTTCAGACTGGAAGGTCCAAACAGCATGCTGCACTGAGAAGCCAAGTTGAGTGTCTAATTCTCAGGCACACTGACAGACCTGAGTGTGTCCCTCATCCTGAGTGCTTCTTCCCCTGTATCCCCTGGATGGGGCAAGGATGAGGAGACAGACTCAGCCACTCCCAGGAGACCCCTGAGGCCACAGTGTCCTATCATGAGGCTCCAGGTTGTTGGGCAGATTTTTGGTTGGGATAGAGGATGTTCAGGAGGAGGAGGTCTTCTTTCTTTGGGGAGAGTCTTCATTTTTTCAAGGGTGAAATTTAGCCCACAGAGCAAAGAAAAACCCAAAAAAGACTTCCAGGTTTCAAATGGGCTTGTGGATGAACACATCTGCAATGCTGATGGATAAATAATTCAAATCTGTTTCCAAACATGCACACGGTGCTATAGGTTGAATTGTGTCTCCTTCCCCATATTTCACAGTGTGGCTTTATTTGCAAATAGGGTCATTGCAGGTGTCAGGAGTTAAGACGAGGTTACCCTGGAGTAGGATGGGCCCCTAATGCAGTAGGACTGATGTCCTTATTGAAAGGGGGCATTTGGACCCAGAGGCATAGGCAAAGGGAGAATGTCATGTGCAGACGGCAGTGATGCTGCCACGAGCCAAGGGACCACCAAGCTCTAGAAGAGAGAGCAGAAATAGGTCCTTCTGTGGCCCCTTCTGAGGGAGTGCAGCCCTCCTGACACTTTGATCTCAGACTTCTACTTCTTAGAGCTGTGAGAAAACAGATGTGTGTGTTTTAAGGCACCTTGTCTATGGAATTTTTGTTATGGCATCCCCAACAAATTCATATACTGGGGACAAAAATGTAGGGGAAGGCACAAGTGCTGGCAGGGACTGGCCTGTGTCCACAGCACAACACACCCCCTAGTACTCTGAGCTCCTGGGCTGGCTTACTGTTCTGAGGTGAAAGATTATCTCTCATTAGGATGACTAAGAGCTTGAGTGTTCACAGCCCAGGGCAGTCTTTGGCTCTAGGCACTTAGAAAACACCCAAACCTGGACTCTTATTTCTCTGCCCACCCCACTAACCTGAAGCCAGGGGTCATCCTACTTCTCCCAGGTGGCTCTGAACCAAACCACCGGACACAATGCTTTGCTCATGGGAAACAGTTTATAAAATTTTGTAGACAAAACTGGGGGCTGGGGGCGGGGGCATGTGGGACTGGAAAAGAAGCAAGGGCACGAAGGGAAGTAGGATTCCCTTGGCTTGATGTCTGGCTGCACACAGACCCAGAAGCTAAGGCCACGCCTACCTTCCATATTTCTAGGCCAGATGGTGGGAAGTGTGGGGCTGCTGATAGGCAGAGATAGCATATGATGAACAGACTCCGAAGCTCACTGCCATCCGCCATGGCCAGTGTGGCTGCTGATCATAGCAGGTCACCCTGCTCTAAAAGGTACTGGCTAACTGTTCATAATTACTATCTGCCACTCACAGTCTTGGTGTTAAGCTGGGCGTGAGTCAAGAAGGATGCCCTGGTTCCAGTAGAATTCAGACCCAGGCTGGAGACAGGCAGGTCAAGGGTTAAAGAGGTCAGGCTTTTAGCTAACAGTACCGGCAGGACTTTGGAGCCCAATGACAGGCCCTGAAGTTGGAAGGCCGGCTTCTCAATCATGAGTTATGGGGCTCTGGAGAGGCACCCAACATGAGCCAGGCATCTGGCTTGGCAATTTACACAGCATTTCTATTGGCTCTCTCCAACCTTCCTACACAGTACACATGAAGAGCTCCCTTTGTGTCCCCATCACGCATGGCGGAAAGTACTTGTCTAACATTTGGCTCCCTTGTGGTCTGTAAGCCCTCCGAGGGAAGGAAGGATGGCTTACATGTGCTTCTCTATAGAATTCAGAGCACACAGTAGGAGGTCAGGAACTATCTGCTGGATGCATTCACAAAGTGGATTCGAGCTTGGGTTGAAGGTTGGACTAGAAACCCCTAAAGCAGTCCTTCAGCCTAGAGCCTTGATGATGCAGTATGTTGGAGTCCATGTGTCCTTAGGAACTCATAACATATCCTTCATTCTGTCCATTTAAAAGGACTGCTTTGACAATGAGAAGAGCTGCAAGCCATGTAATTATTGCCTCGTGCTAATAAGTATATCAGTATTCTAAAACACTGTTTTTACTTTTTAAAAGTTGACTTTGAAAAAGCCCAAAGCGATTCGGAAAAATTGGAATCCTCAAATATTGCCGGTGGGATTGCGAAATGGTGCAGCCACTCCGGAAAACAGTTTGGCAGCTGCTGCACAAGTTAAACATAGAGTAGCGACATGATTCGGCAATTCCGCTCCTGGGTGTACATCCGACAGAACTGAAAACACATCTACACAAAAACTTGCACGTGGATCTTCCTAGTAGCACTAGTCACGAGGTTTAAACAACCAGATGCCCATCAACTGGTGAATGGGGAAGCAAAATGTGGTCTTTCCATAGGACCGAATGTTTTTCAACCATGAAAATGGACGAAGTGTGACACACACTATGGTCATGTTATTAAGTGAAAGATGCTAGGCACAAGAGACCCCCACATATTATATGATTCCGTATTTGTGAAATGTCCAGAACAGATGAGTCTGTAGAGATAAAAGGAGATTTGTGGTTGCCTAAGGCTGTGGGGAGAGAGGAGAATGTGGAGGAATGGACATGGGTTTCTATTGAGGGGGACAAAAATGTTCTAGAATTAATTGTGAGAATGATTACACGTGCCTGTGAATACACTGAAACTCATTCACTTGTACACGTTCAGAGTGAACTGTAGAGTATTTGAATGATATACTAATTGAGCTTTTTTATAAAGCCCAAATTGTTATCATTCCTTCATCTAACATGGGGTTTTAGAAAGATGTTCCTTTTAGAGAAAGTATGAGTCATCTTGTATTTGGAAGAAAGAAAATTTATATCCTCTTCTCTTTTTTTAAGGTTTTTATTTTTAATTCCAGTTAGTTACCAGAGCGTAATATTAGTTTCAGGTGTATAATATCGTGAGTCAACACTTTCATACGTCATTCTGCAGTCAAATGCTCTACCCCTGAGCTATACCCCCTCATACGTCATTCTGTACTCATCACAACACGTTCTTCGTCCCCATCCCCTGTTTCCCCCACCACCCCCACCTCCATTCTGGTAACCATCAGTGTGTTCTCTAGAGTTAAGAATCTGTTTCTTCCTTTGCATCTCTCTCTGTTTTCCCTTTGCTCCTTTTTTTGCTTCTTAAATTCTGCATATGAGTGAAATCATATGGTACTTGTCTTTCTCTGACTAACTTATTTCACTTTACATAATACGCTCTAGCTCCATCTACATCTTCACAAATGACAAAATTTTGTTCTTTTTCATGGCTGAGTAATAGTCCATCGTGGATATATACCACCTCTTCTTTGTCCATTTATCTCTCCTCTACTCTTAGTACAACTGACTCCTTGTGAAATGGGATGTCAAAGGGCCTTTTCTCCTGTTGCTGGTGACCTTTCTCCAGTGATCTACATCATTACTAAAAAGCTTAACCAAGTTGATGTGGACATGATATCTCAAGCTCTGGTTGATTATAATTTTTTAAAAGATTTTATTCATTTATTTGACAGAGAGAGAGAGAGAGAGAGAGTATAAGCAGCAGGAGAGGCCAGCAGAGGGAGAGGGGAAAGCAGGCTCTCTGCCCAGCAGAGACCCCAAATGTGGGGCTCGATCCCAGGACCCCGGGACCATGACCTGAACCAAAGGTAGATGCCCAGCCAACTGAGCCACCCAGGTGCCCCGATTATACTTCTGACACAGCCATTGCAGCTCCCCAGGAACTCCCCACTTTGCCTCCTTTGGGCTTTGGGATATCATGCTGCTAATGTTAAAAATGCCCCTCCCCATCTAGGTGCCGTGTGCCAAATCTGCTTGGGGCCGGGTCTTCCTGGCAAGTACAAATGTCCTGTGGTCCCAGAGTAGGCCTGGGTGGCAAAGTCCTGCTTCAAAGACCCAAGAGTTGTAGAGAGACCTAAAAGTTAGCTGAGAGCACTGTTTCTCCAGTTGGCCCTGCCCTGATGTGGATTTGACTCTGAGACTGAGCAGTGCTTGTTGGCCACCTATTACGGCAAACAGAGAACAGAGGTTTCTGGAACATGGGGACACCAACAAATTAGGGCAGACCAAGACAGTCTTACGGCAGTGGTGACAACGCTGATCTTGTCACATGATTGACTGCAGCAGAACTACCCTGTGAGGTGATATGAGGCCAAGTTTTGTCAAGAGTTCATTTCTGTACTGGACTTGTTCAGCATTATCTTTTCCTGTCACAGACATCACACACTTTGAGAAGTGAAAGAACCCCGGGACGTAGTATGGCTGTGCAAACGAAGGCCGGGCCCACGACGTGCTGGCCCTTCCATGTGCTGGATGCCTAGAAGCCCAATTTCTCTGAGCTTCTCCACAGCAGACTATGCAGTTTGGGTTGTATTGGAGGGTGTTGGGAAACTGCTCTGGTGTCCTCTTCAGGGCCAGACATAAACACACACACAAGCAGACACGGGTGTGCACAGTTGTACATGCGCATGGAAACACATACACACGCACAAGTATGTAGTCACCCATGCCCGTGCGCGCACGCGCACACACACAGACACAGATGCTGTTGCATATGCATCCGGAAATACACACAGACACAGATGCACACAGTCCCACGTGCATACAGAAACAGAGGTACGCAGACACACACAGACACAGCCACATGCAGACTGTCTCACAGATACACACACACACACACACACACACACACACACAGGCAGACCCACAAAGACAGACATCGACACACAGATTTCCCCCCATCTCTGCCCCCGGCAAACACCATGGCGCTAGGGGCCCTGGAGAAAGTGCTCCCTCTCTAAGCTGGTTCCAGCAGTGGACGGCAGAGGGAAGAGAGCTGGAGCTGCGCTCCTCCTTTCCAGCCCTGCCTACCGCTTGCCTTAAGGCACACACTCCAGCAAGGTTCATTTCCCCTCAAAATGACTGCCAAAGCAGTGTTGTCTGGGAACTTAACATACAAGAGTCGCTGGCGATGCTGGGCTAGGGAGGAGGAAAGCATCGGGCATGGTTTGCTTTTGTAGCAACTTCAGAAGGCAATAGCTTCGGAGCGCAGAAAGAGCTTATAAACACCTGCCACGTGGGCCCAGGTGCCTGCCATAACCACAGCCAAAGCAGGCAAGTAAAGGTGTGTAGTGTGCTGTTAGCTGGTGGCCGAGGAGAAATCGTGGGTGGAACATGGGAGCCAGGGGACCTAGGCTCCACTTCCATCTTACCCAAATCCCTTGACCTCCACGAACCTCAGGCTCCATGATCCCCTTTGCTCTTAGGATGATTGGCTCTGGACTCCCAGTGGGACTGGGTGGAGCTTGGGTCCTCTCTTTCTTCAGGAAACCACCTCCCCCACTCCCAGATTTCTAAACAAGGAGATCTGGAGATCAGAGGCCCTAGATCTCTAAGTAGGACAATGCTCAAGGATTCTTCATTCCCCCTCAGAGGCCAAAGCATTCTAAAAAGAAAGTGGGAGGAGACAAGGCCACAGCTAATTGGGGAACGTGGGCACTTGTTCTTAGGTGTGGCGAGGAGGTGTCCCCGTAGGTCTGCACCCTCGGTCGAGCCTTCTATCTCCTGTTACACTGTGGTGGATCCAACTGAGAAGTCTGCCTAAGAAGGCAAACAGAAGGAAGGAATGGGGCTTAGCCAGTGGCGCATAGGAGCAGTGAGTTAAAAGAAGGAAAGGAGCAGCCATTTCTTTGAAAATAAAGACTAATATTAGGCCAGAAAGGATCTGTGGAGAGCTCATGTTTAAGTTGTCTTCCTTAACACATTCCACTCTTTAGATGGATTTAGAATAATAGGAAAAACCCTAGTGTGACACTCACAGACTTCATGTGAAATCTCGTTTGATGGGAGAAAAATGTGCTTTCAGGACTTATGATGAAATAAATTCTGTCTATTCTTGGAAATGCTTCTTTGCAAATATTTCTGATATTATTTCACAAATAAAAGAAAACAGTCAAGCCTGCTACCACCAGCTTTGGAGGAAACAATCTAATTTTCAGGATATTTATCACGACTTGGCAACAATGGCTCTGGCTTCCAAAGAAAGTGGGAAAATTGCTGTGCATTTTGGAAAGAGTTCGCAGACTTCCCTCCCAGGACACAGTCACCAAGACACAGAGGAGCGGGCACAATAAGCAGGCGAGAGAGGGCAATGTGTGCAGAAGCTGGCTCCTGGCTTCTAAACAAGCCGAGAGGGAAGACAGACACGAATACTTTCGCAGGATGCTCTGCTCGATCGCCAAGAGTGAATTTCCACAGTTCAAACTCTATGAGCCGATTTCCAGTGCCAGTCCTATGCCGCGTTTGCTGCCTTAGAAAACATGAGACCACGCTGCTCTGATCTGCCCCGAGTGAAAGAGAGACTGCCGAGTCCCAAGCCAATCTTGAATGCAAGCACCTGACCCATCCCATAAACCCAGATGCTAAGATGGATTGCACAAGACATCTTTTGTTGATCAAACCTGTCTTGCTGAGACAGAAAAAAACAAACCCATGCCATCGGCTGGAGCTTAACCCTGTGGAGGCCACCTGTGCCATGTGCTAGTTCATCAGGAGGAGGAAGTTTCAAGAAAATGACTGGATGGTGTCGGGCTTAGGAGGCTCACAACTCGAGCTTTTCCTGAGTCCAACCTAAGCCACTGCATTTATTCCTTCTGGACTGGTCCCTTCACCATCCAAACCAGGTCCACCTCCACAACTTCACGAGTCCTTGCTCTAACTCCTTCAAGGGTGGATATAGTTAACTCCATCTTTGGAACAAATGCAAATGTACGTTTCTGGGGTTTAAGGGTTCAAGGAGCTAGAGCTCTTCAGTGGAGTGTCCCACGTTACCATCCCTCCACTGCACAGTGGTTGGTTAGGTTGGTTAGGAACTCAGAAGCATTCTAAACAAACACTTCTGTGCCAAGAATTTGCAGTCCATCCGTCCGATCAGCCGTCCACTCATTCATCTAAGCAAGCTGTCTGTGTCATCCTGATTCATCCTTCCTCTTGCGCTTATGTAAAAAAAGGATGAGAGACTTATGCAGAAGGTACAAGAAAAGAGACAAACTTTTCATTCTCTACTGCAGCAAAGTTAAGGTATTGTAAAGTTCTGTTAGCTATACAACCTTAGTGCGTCCAAAAGGTATTGTTTTAATAACATGCACCTTTTAAAATGGTTAAGAAACCTCTGGTGGTTTCTGAAATTCAGTTCATATTTATTTAAGAAATTTCTTTTTTTCTCTCTTTTTAAAAAGATTTATTTTATTTATTTCAGAGAGAGAGAGGGAGTGGGGGGAGGGGCAGAGGGAGACAATCCTGAAGCAGACTCCCCACTGAGGCAGAGCTCAACATGGGGCTCAATCCCACGACCCGTGAAATCACGACCTGAGCCAAAACCAAGAATCAGAAGCTCAACCCACTAAGCCACCCAAGCACCTCTAAGAAATTGCTTTTTATGAGAGAGTATCTCTGTTGAGTTTCTCTTGGGTATCGGAAGTTAGAGGGAGTAGCCTGCATATCTACAGAGGCTGATAGGGTCTCTGCTTTCCATTAAAATGTTTCCAACTCTCACAGCATTTGTCAATATACTCAGAAGAATCAGAATGAAATGAATGCAAGGCTTGGTATTCAGGGTCCTGCATGGGTGTTTATGAAACTCTGGGGGTACCTGGGTGGCTCAGTGGGTTAAGTATCTGCCTTCGGCTCAGGTCATGATCCCAGGGTCCTGAGATCGAGCCCCGCATTGGGCTCTCTGCTCAGTGGGGAGCCTGCTTTTCCCTCTCTTGCTCCCCCGGGTGTCTCTTTCTGTGTCAAATAGATAAATAAAATCTTGAAAAAAAAGAAAAAGAAAAAACTCTGAAGTTGGAGTGGGAGCGCTGGGTTCAAGTCCGGCTCAGGAGATTGCCGGCTACATGTGTGTAATTGTGAGCCTCTTTACCACCCTGTCTCTCACCACCGGTGGGCTACCTGTGCTTGTCTGTATCACCTGATGTGAACTGAATTCCAGGCTCCAGGGACAGACATAACGGCATTTCCACCATCACACCCAATGGGTCATCATGGGCACCGCAGCCCAAGATCATGGTGACATTGCTGGCAGGCTCAGCTCACTCCTAATTACACTGATGTCCTGGCCAATTAAAAGTTTACAAGTCCCTAGTTTTTTCGCAAGCCACCATTCCCTCATCCTACACTTGGGCAGATGGGTTCACAACCTAGATGTGGGAGCTACCATTTGTCCCTGTTAAATTTCCCATGACAATTTCAAGCTTGTTCAGATCTCTTCAGATCCCAAGTTCATGCTACAGAGAATCATTACCCTCTGGCATTATGTCACGGTCAAATACCAGATCTGGGTTTCTGTATTCTCATCCAGATCATTGAGGAACAAGTGAAACCAGCCAGGAGGGAGCCTTGGGACTTGCCTCTAGACTTCCTTCCCCAAGGGAGTACATTAATCCATTACCCATGGCCTTGGGATTCAGTCCTTTAATTGGTTACACAATCACATAACTGGGCTGTAAACAAGGATTTCACAACAGACACTGCCAAATGCTTTGCGGAGGTTTAACAACACTTGCTTGCTTTTCTCTGACCTACCTGCCCAGTGAGCAATTCCACCAGAAAAGGGGCCTATTCCCACGCACGGGTTGCTCCTAATGAATCCCGGAGGCTCCGAGGGATCCCCACTCCTTCTGCTTTTGTTTTAGACTCACTTTTCACTGGCTTCCTTTTCTCAGCATGCATTCACTCACTTTTTCAAAGAGCACGTTCTACAGTTTTTCCAGGAAGCCACTCCACCCTAACCATCGCTACGTAAGAGATCCAGCACGGGGAACTTCTCCGGCAGTTTGGAACTGCGTGCCCATCTGGTGGTTTATGGTTCCTCTTTGCAGATGTGTGTGATTCCCTAATGCTCCGTGACAAGGGGTCACGGTCTTATTAGCGAGTGCTCTCCCCTCTGTACCAAAGAGCACCACCAGCCCTTTTGATCTCTGCACGCAGAGTCCCTTCCCGAGCCGGGAAGGCCAGGCTGTGGTGTTTGCCCACCACCTTCTGGGGGCGCACCCCTCCCCCGGCTCTCTCTCTGCCCCTGACTCTGAGGCATCTCCAGGAGATCTGGATTCTTACTCTTGGTGTGATGAGCTCTAAACTCTTGTTTCTTCCTAGCGGAAGAGGCTTTCTTCTGGTCTTCCCTGTCTCAGGGCTTTCTTCCCGGTCCTGACTCAATCCTGGGTCAGAAAGCAGTGTTCCTGGGTAAGGTGGGAAGAGAAAAGGTGCACCTCCCTAACAGACTCGTGAAGGGTCTGGGGTAAGCTTGGGAATTTCCCTGCCACCCCCCCCCCAACCTTCCAGTGATGGCTGAATGTCCCTCGCTGAATTCCCCAGACAGAATGCAGGCGATGCAGGGCACGGGCTGAGGTGAGTCCCCCTGAAGGGAACAGCCTGAGAATGGAGCTGGAAAGGTGGGTTTGAGGGCAGCGGAGGGTTCCTCCAGCTGTGTGGATGGGTGACAGCCAGCAGAAGCCTGGGGACGGAGGGGTGCCAGGTAGGGGTGCAGTGTGAGGAGAACTGGAGACAGCTTGTTGTCACCTATTGCCTGCCCCCCTTGAGGGTGGGCCTGTGGAGACAACTGAACTCTTTCCCTCTTGCACTCATGATTGATTTGATGTGTTCCGACACCGGGTCCCCTGTCTCTAGGGCCCCCGCGTTATCGTCTGCAGCGAGAAGTACAAAAGCGAATCCCAGTGTTGTTGGTTTGCCGGCACATGGACCTTTCTCTTCCTCCTGAGTGATTATGTCTCCTTTGAAGAGAATCTGCACGTCCACACTAACAGCGTTTCATTTAAGCTCTAGAACATTTTGTGGGGGCACTTTTACCTCCTTAACTTTTAATGCTGTCGTAGATCACACGTGTTTAATCGCTATATTTCAATTCCCTAAATTTGACCCAAAATAATGATTTGTAAAGCACACAGGCCAGTAAAATCAAGTGGTCTCTGTGGCTCCCACAGCTGGCTTGCTGGGACCCAGGACAGAGGGAAATGGGCCAGAGAAAGCCACCCTGGCTGCAAAGGGTCCCATTGGGCGGGTTTGTAGGTTGAACTCAGGACTGGGCAGCGTGGGCGGTGGGGACAGCATCCCAGGCAAACTGACAGACTGCCTCTAGGCAGCCACTGCTCTAACTCGCACAGGTCTTCTCCAGCTGGTCCAGTAAGACAACGGTCTCTGGTTCTCTCCAAAACCTTCTGGGGCTAGACTGGGGGCAGGGAGGGGTGGTCAGCGCTGCTAAACTTTTCGGGGGTGCCAGAAACTGGTGCTATCAGAGCTGGCTCCTCCTAGCTTTACAACCATTTTGTGAGGCAAACAGGGCTGGGGTTCCTATCCCAGAGAGGGGTGCTTTAGCTGAGGAAGGGGAATGGGGTACCAGCCGGGCCCTGTGATACCCAGCTGGCTACCTCAGAGCTCCTTTGGGAGTGAAGGCACTCACCTTTAGTGGTGAGGACCTAGGGTGGGCCCCGGAATGGCTGTTCTGCTGGGCCTTCCTTGAACCAGGTGGGATCTGGACTTGACATTCTGTGCAGTCCCGAGAGGCCGTATAGTAGCCGAGCAGTTAAAACACAGACTCTGGCGCCCGATGATATAGGTTTGAATCTCAGCTTTGCCACTGATTAATTATGTGACCTTGGGGAAGTGACTCAAACTCTCTGTTTATGTTTCCTTAGCTGTAAAAGAGAGACAGTGATAACTGCCTCTGCCCATAGGGCTGTGATGAAGATCAAAGGCATGATACCTGTAATGAGCTCAGAACAGGCGCTGTCACATAGTAAGCCCCACAGAATGTTAGCTTGTGGCGTTGTCTGCCTCTGGGCCCCAGTCCAGGTCCTGGCAGAGGGGAACCAAGCCAATGTGGCAATCACTGCCGGCTGGAATGAAATGTTGTCATGGTCACAGAGCAACGCTGGCTGTTTTTCTGTCCAGTCTCTCTGCCACGAGAACGTGAGCTCCATGCTGAACACTTGGTCCTGGAAGAGGGCCTGGCACGCAGTAAAGGAGCAGGTGTGGGAATCCCCCCTGGAAAGGGTCCCAACGTTTGAAAATTCCTAGCTTGGGTGCAAACACAGTTGGGTGACAGACAGCAGAGGAGACCTAAGCAGGCTTCAGACAGTTTACAGAGCCAAGAGCTGGCCCAGGAGTTAGGATGCTGGGCTTTGAGAGGCTTTGCTGCTCCCTTGCCATGGGGTTTGGGCAGTCCCTGCCCCTTTTATGGGTCTCAGTGTCCTCTCTGGGTGACAAACAATGTGAGGTGGGACCATGGTCCGTGCCCTCCAGGAAGTCCCGTTCGCATCTGGGCCCAGAATACACAAGGCACTAGCAAAACAAGAGGGGGAAGGGACCCACCCAGTTCCTATGGGCTCACTACCCTCATGTTCAAGGTCAGGCTCAATTTCTGACAATGATGCCCACAGCCCATTTCTATGTCAATTATAGGAGCCAGTTTCTCTGCCTTACTTTGTATTATGTTCATCTCCCCTCCCCACCCCATTCCTAAGTGAAACTTACATTTAAAAAAACACATTTTGGAAAGCAGGTACATTTTGATAGGAACGATTTACAATCGCCACAGGTATAACCCCACTTGAATGGAGACCATGCTGAGAGAGCCACATATTCCGTGGCAAGGCTACTCGGCTGCCCACTCTCTCTTCTCTGAAGTGCATGAACCATGGCATACCAAAGAAATGGATGAACCCAGACTACTCGAGTGGCTTGCGTTATTTTAGGTTGTCCATTGATGACTTTTGCTTCCAGAAGCCAGAGCCCATCTTGGCAGTGATGGGCCCCATTCCTAACTCCTTGTCATCTTTGGGTAATGACCATATTAATATCCAGTCTGGATGACGAGGCCAGCTCATCTATCTACCACCAAGCAGCCAGCCAGACATATTTTCCAATCAAGTGAGGTTTTCACAAGAGGAGAGCCAGAGACATGGGCTACCATTGTGTGGACCCCAGTAATGCTGATCACAGAGATAGGAAAGAGTGGCATGTCTCAAAGCACCCAACCAATTGATTGTACCCACATTTCATGAGAACGCCTATGATCCAAGGGCAACCACATGCGGGTGGGGGGAGACAGTGGGACCAATATCTCAGTGGGCTGCCCCATCTCTGCAGAGCTCCCCGAGGCCACAGAGAGTTGAGCTGCACGCGTTCTCCTGTGGAGCACCCCATAGCATGCCCACACGAGAGGCTGTGGCCATCCTTCTCTGCAGTCCCAAGTCCTCTTGCGTGCCACCTCCGCCATGTTTCCTTTCTCCATCACGTGTTCGTATCCACACCAGGTGGAGAGCAGCAAATAAAACCAGCTTAGAGACCGTGGCAAGCTAGCTGAGAAGCACTGGAAAGCAGCTCATGCAACCAAATGCCAATGTTTGAGCAAACCACCACCCCAGGACGGCCTCCCCCACATTGGCCCTGCAAGTCTTGCTACTCAGCGCTTCCATTCGCCGACATAAACATCCACTTACGGGTTCTGAAAACACCATCTAAGCCAATAATTGGACTCAAGTAATGCTAACAGGGCTGCATAATCAGTAAACTCCCTTTTCTGCTGCGTGCCTTTGCAGTACTCTCCAAGAAGACGGCACTGGAATCTTAGATAAAAACTGACATGGAAGTAAGTTACCAGTACATAAAAATGTTGGATTTTAAATAAAAAAAGATTGTACTCTGCAGATAAAGAGAACAGAGATCCCCCCGCCTTATCTCAAAACAGATCCTTTTGCAGAATTGCTGAAATGGAAGTAATTATCAAGAACTGAGAACATTAATCAAGGAAAACCTGTTCTTTCCTTGATCCCAAACTCTGTAGATAGAAGAATCAATAGACTGAAAATGAAATTAACTTACATCACGAGGAACAGTTAGTTTTCTCTTCCGAAACCCATCTGACGTTTCACACCTTCCCCAGATACAGCAGAGGTTGTCCCACCATCCCAGTGGGGAGAGGAGCCCCTCACCCCCCTGCCTTCCAGGACTGTGCTGGTGAATAATTAACATGCAGCTCTTCAGGGGGAAAAGCTCTCACTGGGGCTGATTTGTGGCCACCAACAAAATGCCTGTAAATGTGACATTTGGCTTTCAGGAGCGGGTATGCGCCCGCTCTAGCACACCGGTGCCCCTCCCCTGTCTGTGTCCTCTGCCTTCCACTCTGGGATTGTAGAGATGTCAAATAGATAAATCACCAAAGGAGAATGCAGATGACTATTGATGGTCACACATGGGCAGGCTTTTGGCTTCTGAACTCTTTCCCTGTGGGTAGTTATCACGGCTAGTCTTTATTAAGGACTAACACAGGGCCGGGATGTTTTACAAGCACCGCCTCATCTAATCCTCACGTCAACACTAGGTGGTGGATACTCTTGTTATTCCCATTTCACAGAGGAGAAAACTAAATTCAGAGAGGCTTAGCAGGTTACCCAACGTCACACAGCACACAAGCGGGGAGCGGGGACCGGAACCTGAGTTCCCTGGTTGTGCTCTGGCAGTAAGAAGAAAGTACAGTACTGTATAAGAAAAAGTTGTAAAGTCAACAGTTGAAATAGCTGAAGAATCAGGAAAAACCACCACCACCACCACCACCACCACCACCACCACCACCAATTAACTAGGTTTCTGTGTTGCCTTAGCAGGGGGCTTCTAACCTAGGGTTCATAGATGGAATTTAGAGAGTCCGTAAAGTTGAATACAGGAAAAAATTACATTTTCACTGACCTCTAACTGAAAGTTATCATTCCTTTCAATTATGAATGCTGGCAACACAGTCTTGTAATATTTACAGAACCCATGACTTTGTCACCAGGAGAAATCGCAGACATTTTTATTTCACATTACGGTCATAGAAGGAATCTCCAACTATCACTGCCTTGAAATTACAGTAGTTATGAGACCTACTTGTAGATCTTATTTAATGTGTTAGGAGGCACTTAGTAACAAAACAAATTTGTGATATATTTATATATGTTCACTACTTTGATAACTGTTTCAGTTTAACTGGTATCCTTTGTGATCCCATTTAAAAACGGCTTTTTTGTTGTTGTTGTTGTTGTTAAGGTCCGTAGGGTTCACCAAAAAAGCCAAGGACATCCACAGCTCATAAGGGGTTAAGAATCCCAGCCTTTGAAAGTACTTTTACTAGCGCCCAGGAAGGATCCTGTTCCCTTCCAGAACGTTGAGGACCAGCTTGGTCCCAGAATGATCAGAGCCACCCATCACAACTTCTCTAAGAATCCTAGAATCTATGGCGTCCCCCACCCCATCTCCAGGTATAATGAGCCTTTTGATTTTTAGTTAGAGAGGTTCTCCTGAGAGCTCTGTGTCTCGTTTCCAGAAACAGACATGCCTGTTTGTTTAGGATGGCTGGGCCCACTCAGACAGAGGCCATGCCCATGGCTTGCAATCGTGGACGGGCGCTGCAGCATTTTTCCCTGGTGAGACAGCTTGGGATCATGAGTCAGTCGTTCCTGGGAAATGGCTGAGAAGCAGCTTTCAGAGACGAGAACAAAGTGGAGGGGGTGACTGAGGGAGGGGTGGGGGAGAGGCTGAGTCAGACCCCAGCCACTCTTCTAGGCTCTCCCAGAAGCCCTGCTCCGTGGATAGGGGGCACTGGCCTGTCCTCCCGGGGCCGAATCACTGCAGGGCAGCTTGGCTTCTCTGCCTGCGTCTCTCTTGGTGGTGCCCCAAACCCTGCCAATGTCCGCCACAGAGAAATTCTAAAACGAGTGTGTTACTATCTTGATGGAAAAATACTAACGGGGTGGATCTTCCGGGGAGTATGACACCCACCTCCTCCCGACTTGGCCATCAAGGGCTCCCAAAGGCACCCAGAGGACCCCAGGTGCACTTGTATTCCAACAGGCTGAGGAAGCCAGGCTGCAGTGTGGGGTCTGGAGGAGTTCTGTTTGGGCGGCCCTGGATTTTGCTCACTGATACCCAGGCTCTGTGAGGGGACGGAGGTCTCAGGACAACGTGCTTTCCTTCCTGACCTGCATGCTCGGATCTCATCTTCCCTGGCCATGTGACAGGGACCAAGGACTTCACCCCAAGCCCCCTCTCCACCTTGCCTTTCTCCAGTCGGCCTTTAACGAGCGAACCGGAGAATGAAAGGCTAAGTGCAAGCAGAAGTGAGCAACAGGTGGAAAATAGGCCCGGTCACACCCACCCTCTCTGTCTGACTTATTCCACGTGAGAAGCCAAATGTGTACTGCCCCATGGCCAGGGGCTCCCAGACCCAGGCCCTAACGTGGCCTCACAGGTGGGCTCCAAGGCTTGGGAGCGGGGGCCCTGGAAAACTGCCCGGAGAAAGGCTCTGAACACCCACTTGGTTGCTCCCCTGCCCCTCCCTTGGCCCTTGGCAGAGCTCCTGCTGATGTTCCCCTGTCCCCAATGTGCCTCTGTCCCCTACATCCACTTGCCCCTCCTTCCAATCTTGTGTCACAATATAGCCCCCAGAACTAGACCAAAGGTGATTTCTGGACACAGCCCAATGTCAGATTTGCTGCAGAACCGGTTGAAAAACTATGAGCCTCTGCCAAGCCCACAGAAAGGCATGGTTTTGAAAAGCCACACCAGTGTGGAATGTAAAACTACTCAGAAAAAAACAGTTCGGGAGTTTCTATAAAAGTTAAACATATACCTTACAACCCAAGCATTCCACTGCTGGATATTTACCTAGGAGAATGAAAGTCTGTGTCCTCACAAACACTCCTACCCGGACGTTGACAGCAGTTGTCTTTATAGCGACCCCGAACTAGAAGCGACCCAAATGCCCACCAACAGGTGGATGGATAAGCCACTGTGACATCGTCTGTACCAGCAAGTACTAGTCGACCATCAGAGGGAATGCACAATGGAGACGCACAGCGTGACTTGATCTCAGTCATTCCGCTAATGAAAGGAGCCAGAACGGAAAGAAGTCCCTGTTCTGTGATTCCCTTTATGCAAAACTCTAGAAGGTGCAAACTGCTCGACATGGATGGCAAACAGATGATGCTTGTCTAGGGATGACGAGGAGGGTCAAGAGGGAGGGACTACCTAGGGCCATTAGGGGTGTGAGCATATCATTATCTGGACACGCACATGTCAAAACTGATCAAATACGTGCTGTTTGTTGTATGTTACACCTCAGCTGACGTGGTGAAACGATGGGATCGCTGCTCAGTTGCCAGCTTCCCTGAGTTTCGGAGTAAGGGAATATGGGCAACTTTTGACATTTCATATGACACATGAATGTACTTTTTCTCATTGTTCTGATGCCTGGGCTTTCCTAGCTCTTAGGATGAGAGTCTCCAGTGCATTTTCACTCGAATTTTCTAGAGGGTTCCAGAAGGTCCCACCCTAGGGAGAAGCTGCCAGGGAAAGAAATCAGTCTTTACAACCACAACCATCATGGGGACCCTTGAACAGCAATGGAGTACGTGCCATGGGCCTGGGCTCCCTGTGCTTGCCTTCTGCCCTTTCCAACGCAGGGTGCGACTCACTTACCCAGAAGCCAGACTGAGCAGGGAGGGCCCCACCACTCAGAGGCCCTGGGGTGGTTTTAAGAGGGTGAGCTACCTTGTTCTTTATTCCTTGTGGACAGATGGGAACTCTGTGGCTGCCTGCTGCTCAGCTGAGGGTGGTGGTGGGGCGGGGGCCCCACAGAGAGGCTTACTGACCTCCCAACTTTCAGAAACCAAATAATAAAATCTGGTGTCAAGCCTGCAATATCTTTGTTTATTGAAGTAAAAAAAATCACACAACACGAAGCTAGCCATTTTAAAGTACACAATTCAGGGCAGTTCGTCCCGTCCCAATGCTGTGCAACCATGGGCTCTCTGCGGTTGCAGAACAATTTCATCCCCCGAAAGGAAACTTTGCACCCATTAGCAGTTGCTACCCATGTCCCGCTCCCCTCGCCAGCCCGATAGCTATTAATCTGCTTTGTGTCACTGTGGATTTCACTATTTGGGACATTTCTTATCAACGAGATCCTACAGTGTGTTATAATTTGTGTCTGGCTTCTTTTCCTTGGCATGTTTGAGAGGTTCGTCTGTGTCGTAGCATAGATCAGGACTTCATTACTTTTCATGGCTGAAGAATATTCCAGCACGTGGACTACAGTGGCTTTTAGTATCTTCGCTTTTTCTCTACTTCCTAAGTCAAAATCCTCTGGCAGGATCACTCTGCCGTCTCCTTAACTGTCACGAGTGAAGGATGAGATGAGGTGGTCTGAGGTCGAGCAGGAGGAACACTCCTCTGGGAGTCTGAGTTCCAACCTCCTCAGGGAACCTCCAGCATTACTCCAGCTTACTCCTGTGACCAGGAGTAAGCATTTAACCTACAGGACAGATTGGATTTGTAGGCCACCATCTTTTGTCTCTGACAGGAGCCTGTGACAACTTCTGAGCAACAGCCAGGATTTTTTTTTCAGATGAGCCTCCCTTTAAAGAGCAATGAGACAAAAGCTTGGTCCGAAATAAAAGACAATCTCGTCTGAAGCCACCACAGCCCTTGCCAAAGTTTTAGGCCATGAATGTCCCCATAGAACCTCCTCAATAGTCCCCAACACCCCACTCACTTATCTTTCACACTACTTGTATTGGTTTTCTGTGGTGGTTGTAACAAATTACCACACACCAGTGACTTAAAACAACAGAAATCTATTTTCTCCTAGTTCTGGAAGCCAGAAGTCTGGAATCCAGGTGTGGGTAGGGTCAGCTCCTTCTGGAAGCTCTGAGGGAGAATCTGTTTCATGGCTCTGCCCTAGCTCCTGGCATTGCCCGCAGTCCTTGGCGTTCCTTGGTCTGTAGCCACATGACTCCTTGTCTGTTTCTATCTTTGCAGGGCCTTCTCCTGTGTGTCTCTGTGTCCACCTTTCCCTCTTCCTGTAAAGACCTCAGTCAGATTGAACGAGGCCTACTCTAATGACCACCTCTGAATTTGAGTACCTCTGCCTGGACCCCATTTCCCAGTAGAGTCACATTCATAGATGGTGGGGGTTAGGGCTTCACCGTGTCTTTTTTGGGGACACAATCCCACCCACAATACCATTAAAGTCTCTGAGATGAACACCTTCTACACTTGTTAATAACATTTTTTAATCACAAATTCTAGCCTACATCTCTGTGTGGGTGAAACATCAGTCAAGCCTGTCTTTGGAGTAATAGCCATCTGTTGATTCTGCCTCTCAGCCTTCTGTCAGGCCTGTCTCCTTTCACTGCCCTGGCTTAGCCTCATAATTTTTCCCTTGGACTCCTGCCACAGCCTCCTCTCAGGGGACCTCCTCTGCCTCTAGTCTCTTCTTTCCAGTTTGTCCTTTATACTACAGTCAGACTAATCTTTCCAAAATACTAATTTGACCATCTTCCCTGCTCAAAAATATGGGTGGTACCCTAGTCCCTCTGGGGAAAGTTCCAGAGTATGGCCTTTGGAGTTCTCCACACTTGTCGGCCCCTCTCTGTCTTGCCTTCAGCCCCATAGAGCCCCCGATGTTCCCGAACTGACCACCTCAGGACCTAAGCAAAAGCCTAGGTGCTTGGGTGCTGGCTTCTGTCCTGCATGACCTCTTCCTCACCACATGACGTCTACACCATATGTCCTCCTCCCTTCCCTGAACCCAAATATCACTTTGTTTGGACCCTTCTGGTAGCCATTCATCCAACCCTCTGAGCATTTACTGTAGGCGGGGCATTAAGCTTGGATCTCAGTGAGCTGACCTGGGACACATGTCAGAAGGTGCAAAACACCACAGTGACACATGTGACATCACTGTGACACATGTCAGAAGGTGCAAAACACCAAAACAGAAAGGCTTTGAGGGTGATAAAGTTGACCAGTTTGTTAAGTTCCTACAAGGCAGAAAGCACACCACACCAGCTTTTCCTACTCAGTGCTTAGCCCAGTACCTGGCCCAGAGAAGCTGCTTAAGAAACATCTATGGAATGAGTTCTGACTAAGGAGACTAGAGAAAGGTTTCCAGGAGCAGTGACATCTGAGAGTGACCCTAATGAACAAATGGGACTCTGATAGGGAAACAAGACAGAGTGGAAGATATACTGAGATAGACCAAAGAAAGACAGTTCCTGCCCTAAAGGAACTGTCTAGAAACAATTATGCTTCAAGGCTGCAGGCAACCAATACCTCCCGAAAACAGAAATGTCCCTTGGAGGTTCATGGAGGAGGCAGCATTCTATAGTTTGCTCTGTATTTATGGTCACTGATGTTATATTTCTTTGTTGGCCTGTCTCCTCCACTGGTCTGGAAGGTCCCTGATGGCAATATATGTGTGTCACTACATCCCAACTATGTCAAGGGAGTAGGGAATGGCTGCTGAACTTCCTTTATTGAATTCACACCGAAAATGCCCTGCGGTAATTATCACTGACAGCCTTCATCCTAAAGATGCTAATGCTGCCAGTTTTCTACCTGCGCTGATAGAGTGGAAGGAAGGTATATCCACAACCAATGTTGATATGAGACTTTGCAAAGCTAGTGCGATCTCACTCCTTATTCCTCCCTCTCTTCCTCCTTTTCTTCCTTCTTTTCTCCTCCCTTCCACCTAACCCCCCAACTCCTGCCTATCAGAGTAGTTGGAGATGATGTGGGAGTGGAAGACTGGGGTCAGCTCAGAAAATGCCCTGATATGTATTTTTTCATTATTATTCATTATATTACATTATATATATATATTCATGTGTGTACATTATATATTCATATACATTTCTTGAATATGAAATATGTATTTATATTTAAATATATATGTATATGTATGTATGTGTATATATATATATATATAAAGAGAGAGAGAGAGAGTCTGAAATGGGCAGGAATAAAATAAGGGAGGAAGGCCACATAAGGGAGGAAGTTTCCTGCTCCTGGAAATGTATGTTCAGGCATATGACAGGAAACAACATAACAAAGAAGACAAATAGAGAATTTAGGCATCAGGAGTGTGGTTATGCTAGATGACTTTATGATTCCATCTAACATGGAGATTTCATGATCCTGGCTTCTAAACTGCTAGAGAATCAGTACTGAATGACTAATCAGCTGGTGAGGGGCTGTAAAAGGAAGAGTTAGAAATAACCACACAGTTTCTGGTGAGGGTTGTTGCTATTACTGGAGTGAGCAGGAAAGAGGAGCGAGTGACCATTGCACACACTGACCTGAAGGTGTGGGAGGACCAGCCAGGGAGCAGGCTCACTGGGTATGAAGCTCAGATGACAGGCTGGAGATGGAGATTTGAGGGTCACTAGTTTACTTCATGTACCCAAACAACCAAGGAGGGGACACACACAATAGGAAAGAGAACCCCATTTACAGAAACAACAAAGAAAATAACATTCTTAGAAAGAAACACAGTAACCATGTGCAAAACCTCTATGAAGAAAATGCTACAACACCCCCAAAAGGCCTGAAAGTAGACCTGAATGAATGGAAAGATACTCTTTGCTCTTAAATAGGATGACTCAACTTATAAAGACATCATCAGTTCTCTCTAACTTAGTGTATAAATATGAAATACAATCTTGATAAACAAGTACCCACAAGCTTTTTAAAGCTGTTAGACAACTGACACTAAATTTCATGTGGAAAAATAAATATACAATAATAACCAGGAAGACATATTATAGGACACTTCTGGTTCTAACCAAGATGGAGTAGTCCCATTTCTCCCAGGTCCTCCCTCTTGCAACTAAAAAACCTGCACATTGCCTAACAACATGAATGAATTTAACAATACTGAATGTACACTTACAAATGATTAAGATGCTACATTTCACATTATTAGAAAGTTTTTAAAAAGCAAACTGCAGAAACAAACAAAACCTGGAAATAATATAACAAACAAGTTTAAGAAACCTCTAAAGGCAGAAAGAGAGGGTGGGTGGTCAATCTAGGGATTTAAAGACTTGAGGAACAGCACATCAGGGAGTTTGATGGGTTTCCCTTATTTACTCCCATATATCCTGAAAAGGCTGCTATGGAAACTTCCAACCTGGAACTGCCAAAAGGCACAGGAATAATAATAATAATAATTATAGTAATAATAATTATTATTATTATAAAAGTCTTTTCCCACTAAGCAAAAGACTGATGGAAAGGTGGCCTAAATGACAGAAAACTTTCTTAAAATTCCCCACCTGCTCCAGGCAACACCAACAGAAAAGCCATCCTTGTCCTGTGGTTTCAGCCAGGCAAAGTGGGAAGCTGATATTCCTTCTCACCCTCTCCCCAAACCTAAGTAAATGGATGGCCATTCTCTGATTCCTCTGCCCAGAGATGTCAGGGGTCCAAGCATGCTCCCATTAATTTTCCCACTGGTGTAGTGTCAGCTCAACAAGCAATTACAAGTACTCCTGAAACAAATTAACAAAATAAGAAATCTTAGAAAAGAAATAGAAGTTATATAAAAACAAACAAATAGAAATTATGAAATTGAAAAGTACAGTAACAAAAATAAAATAACTCACTGACAAGGCTAATTAGTAGGACAGAGATTAAAGAAGACCTTCAGGGACCTGTGGGACAACAACAACAAAAGATCCAACATTTGTATTATTGGAGGCCCAGAAAAGGAGAGAATGAGATGGAAAAATTAGTCAAAGAAATAATAGCTAAAAACCTTCAAAATTTGCCAAAATCATAAATCTACTCAAGAACCTGAGATAATCACAAACAGGAAAAATCCAAAGAAATTTTTGCCAAGACACATCATAATTAAACTTCTGAAAATGAAAATACAAAGAGAAAAATCATAGAGAACTATCAGTTCAAAAGATAGGGGATTTCTTTTCAGGAACTGTGGGGTGCAGAAGGAAGTGGCATACCATTTTTCAAGTGCTGAAAGAAAAGAACTGTCAACTCCAAACTAGGTCTCTGGCAAAAAAAAAAAAAATTCTTCAGGAATGAAGGGGAAATCGAGACATTCTTGGATAAAGGAAAATAAGATATGTCATTGCTAATACTCCCATCATTAAAGAATGGCTAAAGGAAGTTCTCCAAGCAGAAAAGAAATAACAGAAAGAGAAACTTTATAAAGGAAAGAAGAAATATAGAATAGGTAAGAACAGTGATAAGTACAATAAGCCCTTCTCCTCATGAGTTTCTTCAATCTTATATTTGATTGATGAAGCAAAAATTGTAACACCATCTCATCTCATTCTCAGTGTGTACAGAAGAAATTGCGAAGACAATTATATTTAAAAAGCAGGGAGAGAAAAGGGATCTAAATGGAAGTAGGACTTCTACACTTCACTCAAAGTGATAAAGTATAGACTGTAGACTGTGATAAATTATTTAAAAACTGTATAAATTAGTATACTGCTATTAGAGTAACATTAAGTCATTACTAGAGTAACAACTAAGAAAGATTATACAATATGATACTCAAAAACACTAAGTATAAATCAAGATGTGATCCTAAAATATGTCTAAGTAACTCACATGAATGCAAGGAAAGAGAACCAGAGGAACACAAACTAGAGGAAAATAAAATAGCACACATAAGCTGGAACATATCAGTAATTACCTTACATTTATATGGTTTAAACACACCAATTAAAAGATAGAGATTGGTTGAGTAGATTATAAAAAATGGCCCTACTAAATTCTACCTACAAGATACTCCAAATACAATAGCATAGGTAGGTAGAAAGTAAAAGGACAGAAAGATATACCATGCAAACATTAATTTTTAAAAAAGAAGTAGTGGCTGTATTAACATTAGAAAAAGACTTGAGAGCAAAGCATATTATGGGAGACAGACAGATATTATATAATGATAAAAGAATCATTCTGCTAGGAAGACATAATGATCCTAAATGTGTACACACCAAACAGCAAAGTATCAAAACACATGAAGCAAAAACTGAAAGAACTAAAGGGAAACATGGACACATCCACTTGCTACTTGGGAGACTTCCACACCCCATGCTCAGCAATAGATACAACCACCAGTCACAATCAACAAAAATGAAGGACTCAACAATACTTTGTTGATTAACAGGCTCTACATGACATTTAGGGAACACTCCATCCAATGACAACAGATTACACACTCATTTCAAGGGCCCATAGAACATACATCAAGATAAACCATGTCCTGGGTCCTAAAACACACCTCAACAAATTTAAAAGCATTGAAATCACACAGAATATGTTCTTTAATCGCAATGTTCTTTAATCAGAGTAGAAATCAATAACAGAAAGAAATCAGGAAAATCTCCACATACTTGAAAATTAAGCAACACACTTTTAAACAATCCATGGGTCAAAGAGTAAGTCCCAAAGGAAATTAAAAAAAATGCTTTTAGCTGAATGAAAATGAGAACACAACTTACAAAAGTGTGGGGCGCACAGCTAATGCATTGCTGAGAGGGACGCCTATAGCACTAACTGTGTACGTTAGAAAAGTGGAAAGCTCTAAAACTAATATGTAAGATTAATCAATAATCTAAGCTTATACCTCAAGAACCAAGGAAAAGAAAAGCAAAATAAACCCAAGGCAGCATAAAGTAAGGAATGATAAAGATGTAGAATCAATGAAATTGAAAACAGGAAAACAATAGAGAAAAATCAATGAGACAAAAAGCTGGTTCTTTGAAAAGATCAGCAAACTTGACCTCTAGGAAGACTAAAAAGAAATAGAGAAGACACCAATTACCAAGATCAGAAATGAAACAGAGAGCTATCACTTACATACCTGGCAGACATCAAAAAGGCTAATAAAGGAATATTATGAAAAACCTTATATGCACAAATTTGACAACGTAAGTGAAATGGACCAATTCCTTCCAAAGCACAAGCTACCAAAATAGACTACTTGAATGGCCCTGTCACTACTAAGGAAATTGAATTCATAATTTTAAAACTTTCTCCCACAAAACACCAGACCCAGATGGTTCCATTGAAGAATACTACCAAACATTAAAGAATGAATACCAATTCTACACATCCTCTTACAGAAAATAAAGAGGATAGGACTTTCCAACTCATTTTATAAAATAAGTATTGCTCTGATATGAAAACCAGACAAAAACAGTATAAGAAAGAAAACTAAAGACCAAAACCCATCATGGATAAAGGTGCAAAAACCCTTAAGAAATTATTAGCAAATGGGGTTCCTGGGTAGATCAGTCAGTTAAGCATGTGACTCTTGATTTCAGTTCAGGTCATGATCTCAGGGTTCTGAGATCCAGCCCTGTGTTGGGCTTCTTGCTCAGTGGGGAGTCTGCTTCTCTCTCTCCCCCTCTGCCCCTGCCCGGCTCATGCATTCTCTCTCTCTCTCTCTCTCTCTCTCTCTCTCTCTTTCTATCAAATAAGTAAATAAATCTTTAAAAAAAGAAATTATCAGTAAACCACAACTTTTACAATATGAAATATATAACCCAAATCACCCTATCACTATTAAGGAGATGAATTTGTAGTTTAAAACCTCTCAAAAGAGAAAGCTCCACACCTAAGTGGTTTCACAGGAAATTTTTACCAGATATTTAAAAAATTGGTACCACTTTTCATAATCTCTTTCAGAAAACAGAAAGGGCACGAAAACTTCTCAATTCATTTCATGACTCTGATACTAAAGCCAGACAAACACAGTACAAAAAAAGAAAACATGAAACCATTATCTTTTATGAACTTAAATTTAAAAACAAATCAACCAGACATTAGCAAATAAAATCTAGGAATATCTAAAAAGAATAATAGATAATGACCAAGTGGGGTTTATAGTGGGATTGCAAGGTTGGTTCACCTTTTGGAAATTAATCCATGTTATCCACAATATTAACAGGCTGAAAAAGTAAAAGCACATAATCATATCAATTGACACAGAAAAAACATTTGACAGATTCAACACCCATTTATTATTTTTAAAACCCCATTTTTCATAAAATTAGAAATAGAACTTCCTCAATGTGATAAAGCATCTACAAAAACTCTACAGCTAACATTATACTTAATGATGAAAGACTGAGTGTTTTTCCTCTAAGATCAGAAGCAAGGCAAGAGGAGATCCTGGGTGGCTTGGTTGAGTGTCTGACTCTCAGTTTCAGCTCTGGTCATGATCTCAGTGTTAGGTGAAAAACCTATTCAATAGTTTCATTGAGCTCTGTGCTCAGCAGGGAGTCTGCTTCTCTCCTCCCTTCTGCCCCTTCCCCAACTTACGTGTGCTCGCTCTCTCTCTCAAATAAATAGATAAAATCTTTTTTTTTAAAGAAATAAGACAATGTCTTGTCACCACTGTTATTCAACAAAATACTTATAGTTGTAGCTGGTGTAATAAGGCAAGAAAATAAAAGTCATAGAGATCAGGAAGGAGGAACTACATCAGTCCCTATCTGCAGATGACATGATAGTCTACATGGAAAATCCCAAAACACTTGACAAAGTAGCTCCTAGAACTAACAAATGAGTTCAGCAAGGCTACAGGACATAAGATCAGCACACAAAACCAATCACATTTTCATATACTAACAACAAACATTTGGAAACTGAAATTAAAAATACAACACCATACTGGCATAAGGATAGATGTTTAGATTAATGACATAGAAGTTAGGGTCAATAAATAAATCTTCCATTTATGTTCAATTCATTTTTGACAAGAGTGCCAAGACAAAGCAATAGTGTTTTCAACAAATGGTGATGTGACCACTGGATATTCATAACCAAAAGAATGATGTTGACTCCTTTTTCACTATACACAAAAATTAACTCCAAATGGAAGCCAGAACTAAATGTAGAAGCAAAAACTACCAAACTCTTATCAAATATAGCAGTAAATCTTTGTGACCTTGAGTTACACAAGAGTTTCTTAGATATGGCATCAAAAGCATGTGTTTAAAAAAATTGATAAATTAAATTTCATAAAATTGAAACTTGTGTGCTACAAATAATACCATCAAGAAAAAAGGGACACCTGGGTGGCTCAGTCGGTTGAGCGTCTGACTTCAGCTCATGGCATGATCTCAGGGTCCTGGGACTGAGGCCAGCGTCAGGTTCCCCACTCAGTGGGGAGTCTGCTTGTCCCTCTTCCTCTGCCCTTTCACTGCTTGTGCTCTGTCTCTCTCAAATAAATAGATAAAATCTTTTTTAAAAAATACCATCAGGAAAGTGAAAAAATGACCCAGAGAATGGGAGAAAATATTTGTAATTCATAAATCTGGTAAGGGTTTAGTATCCAGAAGACATAAAGAACCCTTACAACTCAACAATAGGAAGACAACCCAACTTAAAATTGGGCAAGGGATCCAAATAAACATTTCACCAAGAAGATATACAAATGGCCAACAAACACACAAAAAGATGCTCAACATCAGTGGCTATAATAAAAAAGACAGAAAATAACAGATGTCTGTGAAGATGTGGAAAAAAACTGGAACCCTTTTATGTTATTGGGGAGAGAGTGAAACTGTGCAACTACTTGTGAAGCATTCTGTCAGTTCATCATAATGTTAAACATGGAGTTACCATATGACCCAGAAATTCCACTTGTAGGTACAGATCTGAGAGAAATGAAAGCTACATCTATATAAAAACTTGCACAGCATTATTCATAACAGGAAAAAGGTGAAAACAACCCAAATTGTTACCAACTGGTGAATAGATAAACAGACTATGGTATATCCATACAACTGAATATTAGTTGCCAATAAAAAAGGAATGAAGCACTAACACAAGCTTGAACATGGATGAAACTTGAAAATATTATGTTAAGGGAAAGAAGTCAGTCACAAAAGGCTGCCTATTATACACCACCATTTATAGGAATGTCCAGAAGAGACAAATCCATAGGGCCTGAAAGAAGACTAATAGTTGCCAGGGGCTGAGGGTGAAGGGGAACAGGGAGTGGCTGCTAATGGTTGTGTGGTTTCTTTTTGGGGTAACTACTAAAATATTCTGAAATTAGAAATGGGCGATGGTTGCACAGCTCTGTGAATATACGAGAAAAACCACACACTTTAAATGAATTTTATGGTATGTGAATTATACCCAAAAAGCCCATGTTTTAAAAAACACAGTACCATTTATTTACAATCGTGCCAAAGGAAATGCAATACTTAGATACTAAAATCTAAGACAATATGCATAGGATCTGTATCTAGAAAATTACAAAACACTTATGAAAGAAATAAAGAGCTCAATAAATGAAGAGACTGACTGTGTTTATTGATTAGAAGACACAACACAGTAAACATTTCAATTCAAACTGATCTATGGTTTTAATGCAATTCCTATCAAAATCCCAGCAAGGCATTTTGCAGACATGGGCAAGCTTATAATAAAATTTAAATGGAAGCTTCAGGTACTAGAATAAAACGATTTTGAAAAATAAGAGTACAATGGGAGGAGTCACTCTATCTGGTATTAAAGTTTATTAGGGTAGCAACATTAATCAGCACTGTGTGACATTGACCAAGGGATAGGCACATAGATCAACAGAGCAGAAACAGACCTACACAAATATGTCCCACTCATTTTTTGACAAAGGTATGAAAGTAATTCAGTGGAGGAGGGAGAGCCTTTTCAACAAATGGTGCTAGAGCCTTTAGCTCAGGTCATAATTTCAGGGTCCTGGGATCGAGCCCCACCTCCAGCTGCCTGCTCAGTAAGGAACTTGCTTCTCCCTCTCTCCCGCCCTGCTTGTGCTTTCTCTCATTACCTCTCTGTCTCAAATAAATAAATAAAATCTTAAAAAAAATAGATCACAGTCTTAAATGTAAAACACGTAACCATGAAACTATTCAATAGGAGAAAATCTTTGGGACGTAGAGCTTGATAAGAGTTCTTAGACTCAACAACAAAAGTATGGTCCATCAAATAATCCTTTCATGAAAGCATCTGTTAAGAGGATGAAAAGACTAGCTATAGACAGGGAGAACATATTTTCAAATTACATACTGGATAATGGACAAGTATGTAAACAGAACTCTCAAAACTCAATGGTAGAACAAAACAAAACAAAAATCCCACAAATAATCCAATTAGAAAGTGGGCCCAAGTCATGAACAGACATTTCACTGAAGAGATCATACGGATGGCAAGTACATTCAAGAAGTGTCATTAAGCATTAGGGAAATGCAAATTAAAACAACATCGAGAGAGAGCACTCTACATGGGTCAGAAAGGACTCCCCCATACACTACACTACACCACCACCAAAATTATACTGCTTGGAAAAAGCCCATCTCTGAGTTTACATGTTTAATTACATTTTTATGATATCCTTGAAATGAAAAAATTACAGAAGTGGAGAACGAGTGAGTGGTTGCCATGAGTTTGGTACTTGGGGTGGGACGGGGTGGAAGCGGGGGTTTGGTTGCAAAATGGCAACACAGAGGATCTTCGAGGTGATGGTAGAGATCACATGAATCCGCACATTTGACAAAACTGCTTTGAATTAAATACATATGCTCGGAGGTAAATAACAGTATGTAAAATCGGTACAGTCCAAATATAGTGAATGTATGGCATCAACGCCCGTGTCCTGGTTATAATATTGAACTACAGTGATGCACAATGTTACTTCTGGGGGAAACTTGGTGAAGGGTATATGGAATCTCTGTTGCATCACTTCCTAAAACTACATGTGAACCTACAATTATCTCAAAATAAAAAGTTTTAAAAGTCATAATGTATATGGTTTGTCTTTGCAAAGACAGATGCTTAAAAAACTGGGGTTGTGATAACTGAGTCACCATTTGAAAATGAGCAGAGATCCAAACCATATAACCAGCCACAAGGATAAACTCCTAATGGATTAGAAATCTAAATGTAAAACCCGAAAGCCTTCAAACAGTAGAAGAAAATTGGGTGAATTCCTCTTTAACCTGGGTGTGAGGAGAGGCTTTCTAACTGTGACTCAAATCTAGTTGTGATAAAAGAAAGGGTTGATATTTGACTATGTAAAAATGCTCTTGGTGGGGACCTGGCTGGCTCAGTCTGTGGAACGTGCAGCTCTTCTTGATCTTGGGGTTGTGAGTTTTAGCCCTACGTTGAGCATAAAAATGACTTAAAAATTAAATCTTTTTTTTAAGCGCTTTTGCATGGCAAAGAAAAATAAACACCGTCAGGAAACAACAAATTGGGAGAAATTACAACATTTATCACAGGTTAGAAAACTAATAGCCTTAATATAAAAACTCTTAAAATTGAGGATAAAAGACCAAAAACTCAGTAGAGGAAGGGAGGAAAGACATAAAAAGATAATACATACATACACACTCACACCCCAAAAAGGCTCCGGAGCATATGAAAAGATGTTCCAAGTACTCATAATTAGAAAAATGCTAATTAAAATTCCTGAGATACCATTTCTCACCTATCAGATTTACAAAAATTAGAAAGTATAGCAAACACTTTGTTGGCAAGGTTTTAGGGAAAAGGACCCTCTCACACATTACTGAGAGGAATGCAAATTGGTACAAACATTTCAAGAGGGGAATTTAGAAATACCTGACAAAACCAATAGGTGTTTACTTTTTGACACAACCATTCCACTTTGGCAAAATGAAAATACATATGTACCAGGTTGCTCACTGCTGCACTGTAATTGCAAAATACTGGAAACAACCCAAAGCTCATACATAGGAAGGGTTGAATCATGTGCGGTACCTCCGCGCTGCTGTTTCCGGCAGCTGTAATCAAAGAATGAGAAAGAGCTCTAGGAAATGAGAAGAGGTGACCACTAGGATGTACCATCCCATAAAAAACTGAAGCTCAAGGAAGGATCTATTGGATGCTACTCTTCATATAAGAAAAAAAATACACAGACGTCTGCTCATTTGTGCAAAAAGAAACATGGGAAAACAAATGAGATTGGTTACTTAGTGGAGATGAATGGAGCAAGGTGGGAAGAATAGAAGTAATGGGAGGTGTTGCTTTCTCTATGGTTTTAACTTACAGAATTATTTTTCACCTGCTCAAAAAATTAAAATTAACAAATATGGGGAAACAAAAACCCCAAAAAGTATCTAAACAGAAATAAGTCAACTGAACTGCACTCAAATGACCACCCCAGGGGCAGGGGGATGGAAAGCTAGCCCAGGTAATTTTTCAACACTGTCTTTGGATGTTATAACCTCAAGCAAAAGACAAAGAGAATTCTAAACAAATATTGTAGTCTAGTTATGGGCTTCTTCTCACACAGATATGAGTTAGCAATTATAAAACTACCTTCTGTATATTCTAGGATTCAGTAAATGAGTAAACACATTATGGAAAGTAGCAGGTAGATTTCTCACTGTCATAAAAGGGAAATACAAATATGGATGGGGAAAGAATTAACTTTGCTATTGGATTAGAATTTAGAGGTATCAGGGTGAATTCATGGATTATAGATAGATAGATAGGAGACAGACGGGTAGGTGGGTAGATAGAGAAATTATCACAATAATAGAAATTAATAAAATGAAATATAGATGAAGGTTAAGTAATTATTTTCGTACCTTTGTGGACTGAGAAGTTCTATTAGCAATGACACTCTTGTAGAAATGAGCATATATCTAGTACCCGGATCTTGGTTTCTAGAGATCATTCTCCACCAAAAGAAACTAAGGCTCCTTGGAAAAGTAGCTGATTTTTAGGGCAGAGGCAGAAAACGAACAAGATAAGCCTGGAACACCTTGCTATGCCAGAAACTAAGGCTGTGCTCAGAGAATGATTAGGGACATGTCAAAAAGACTTAAGAGCTGGCATAAAGGGTTAGGTTCCCACTGACCAAATCTGGGAAAATTTGAGCATCGAAATAAATAATGATAGTAAAGGATTATAACTCATTGAATAAAAAAATAACTCACGAGGTTACCTGATATAAATGAATATACAAGTAAATAAATGAGGAGAGAAGGAAAGCTCTTGTAGTAGACAGCCAAAAAATACATAGAGAAGGGATAATGAAATTAGAAATTCATTATTTGCCAACCAGCATAATAAAATTGCCTCAGGCAAGGATCATCATTGGATGCTAAACTAGTGAGTGAAAGTTTTCAGAGTAACAGACTATTAACATTTCTTCAAATATATCCCCATAAGATAATTGCAACAGAAAAACTAGTACCTTGGCAGTGGAGAAACCTGGCAGACACCACATTAACCAAGTGATAAAGGTTAACATCAGCAGTAATGAGACATCTAGTTACCACAGACCTTGTGATCTGAGGGACGGACCAGGACCCAAGGATTGCTTCTCTAGCGTTCCTGCCGCAGGTGCAGAGCCTGAATCTAATCATGTGGAAACATCAGACAAACTCAAAACAAGGGGTATTCTGCAAAACAACTGGCCTATACGTTTTACAAATATCAAGCTACCAAACACAAAGACAGATTGAAGAATCATTACAGATTAAAGGAACTAAAGGGGCAGGATGACCAAACGCACCAGTTCAGAAACCTGAACTTTCTTTTGCTATAAAACACATTACTGGGACAATCAGCAAGATCTGAATAAGGTCTTTGGATTAGACTGGAAACAATGTTAACTTCCTGACTTTGATTAACATCCTGTGCTTGTACAAGAGGTTACCTCTGTTTTTAGGAAATATACATTCACTTACTTTGGAATGGGAGCATCATGTCTGCAGTTTATTCTCACACAATTCAGAAAAATAAATAGTGTGTGTGTGGGGGGGAAGGGAATGGATAAAACAAAGAAAATGGGGTAAAATGTCAAAATTTAGGGAATGAAATGAAAGGTATTCAGCAATCATTTGTATTATTTTTTGCAACTTTTCTTGAATATGAATTCATGTCAGTCTAAAACATTAAAGAAAAAAAGCTTAGACATGATCAATGAACCCCCAGGATGAACAGACTAGAGGCCTGAGCGCCAACTATTAGGAAATGCTCCCAGTTGATGGGAGCATTCCCATGAAGCAACAGGGCAGGGGTCTCTAGGTGTATGAGGGCATTCAGGGAATGGTTGCTCTCATTTTGATAAATTTCAGGTCAACACTGGAGTCTTCTTCGGACAAAATACCTGTTGCCAGTGGTCTGCAGAGCCCTGCTCAGTGTGGCTGACACCAATTGGTTCACTGGACTCCATATGGCCAGCCCACAAGGCAGAAAAGCTGAGAATCAAAACTCCTTTCAGGTAGAGTTGTTTTGGAGAATGGATGGATGGATGGATGGATGGATGGGTGGGTGGGTAGATGGATGGATGGACAGATGGACGGACAAATGGATGGATGGATGGGTGGATGGGTAGATAGAGAGTTAAGATACGGCTGTTGAGCACTTGTAATGTGGTCAGTCTGAATTGACATATGCTGTGAATGCAAACCACATGCTGGAATGTAAAGACTTTCCATGATAAAAGAAAATGGACAAATACGTCAGTAATTGTTAAGTTGATCACTTGTTGAAATAATATTTTAGACAGTTGGGGTTAAATAAGATATATTCAAATTAATTCCACCCAATTTTTAACTTTTTCAATGTAGTTATTAGACAACACTGGCCTAGAGGATTCATGTTTCTGCAAGCTTTTGTTCAAATCTCACAATTTTGTTCAAATCTTCTTGGCAAGATCCTTGTTGCCCACCCCATTTAGAAGGACACCCTTCCCGGTCACTCCCTTGCTCCCTTCCTTGACTGATTTTGCTGCATATGACTTATGACCTCAGACATACAGTACTTTTTACTTATAAATCTTGTCTTCCTTCAGTCTCCCCCACTGGATGACCTTCCAGGAGCATTTCTGGTCGGCTTTGTTTGCTCTTGTATCATCACCCTGACAAATCATTAATTTGCATAAGTTCTTCACCATGGGTACTCAGTAGCCTTTTATATTGTAACTCTAACATAGATGCCTATCCTTCCTTCCTTCCGCCCATCAGTCGGTCTGTCCATCCATTCATCTATCTGTCCTGTCCATCTGTCCATCCTTTCACAGCCAGGCACATAGTAGATACACAAAACATCTTCCTTGAATCAAATTTTCAGAATGACTTTTGACCTATTTCTGAATCAGTCACCCAAGTTCCAGTCTTGAATTACTTTGGGGTCCTGTTCCATACGGACCCCTGACTTGCCCGAGTTGGAAAGGAGAAGCAGGCTAATGTGCCCCACCACTTGTGAGGGTCCACAGTAGTGAGAAGGGTCTTGGACACTGTCCTCCCTTCCCCACTCCCTTTTAGGAGCCAAAGCGCCTAACAAATCCAAGTGAAGGGCTGGAGGTAGATACATTTTTCCAAATGTATCCCAAAAGCAGACAGCCATCAGGAACTATGCAGGCAAAGAAGCATATTTGTTTGTTTGTTTGTTTCAGGAGAGACAGAGAGAGCACAAGCAAGGGCAGAGGCAAAGGGAGAAGCAGATTCCCTGCTGAGTGGGGAGCCCACTGTAAGGCTTGATCCCAGGACTCTGAGATCATGACCTGAGCCGAAGGCAGCCACTCAACTGACTGAGCCACCCAGGTGTCCCAAGAAGCACACATATTTAAGAAGTGCTAGTCCATTTCAGTTCTCTTGGACTCCATGTTTCCCTTCCTCTTCCAGTGATTCAGGCAATCACTGAGTTTTACCTCTAGAAAGGATTTAAAGGTCATATACTTCACTGGTCCACTCACAGCCTTTAAATATAGTAATCCAACTCCAGAAGAAAAAAGTCTCAGAGAGCCCTCTATTCTTCTCAGCCCTTCATTGGAGTGATGGGGACCACAAGGCCCAGAGAGGGTAGGGGACTTGCCCAAGGTCACACAGCAAGGTAGCAGAGCTGGGCCTGGCACCCAGGCTGCCTCCTCCCAGACACTGGTCCTGTTTCAGGACAGGGGAGGGGATGTGGCTAGGCTCAGATAAGAGGTGCTTAGGCTACAACTGAGGAAAACAGTCTCAGAGCTGGTGGCTGTGTGGGGATAAGCTGGGCAGATTTTGTAGATGCTCCATGAGCTTAAGGGGGCCAAACACAGACCCTTTCCTCTATTGTGGACCTCACAGGTAGTGGGTCACATTGGGCTGCTTCTCCTCTCCAACTTGGACAGGTCAGGGAACAGTATAAACCTGGAGCCCAAAGTAATTTTCAAAACAAACAAACAATAAGCAAACATGCTAAGTACTGTGGGTGCAAGCAGTTGAGAAACTTACAGCTTCTTCTAGAGGAGACCAGCTGTTACTCACTGCAAAACTAAGGGTGGGCGGGGCACCTGGGTGGCTCAGTGGGTTAAGCCTCTGCCTTCGGCTCAGGTCATAATCTCAGGGTCCTGGGATCGAGCCCCACATCGGGCTCTCTGCTCAGTGGGGAGCCTGCTTCCTCCTCTTTCTGCCTGCCTCTCTGCCTACTTGTGATCTCTCTCTCTCTCTGTCAAATAAATTAAAAAAAAAAAAACTAAGGGTGGGGTAGTTTGAGTTTTTTTCATAATGAAAATTAGCAAATATGAAGTCAAACCTAAAACAGCCCATATGTTTAAATTAAAATAATTCCAAATAACAAGTCTCCAAAGACCACATCCCTACACCCCCATCCCAGTATTTTTTAAAATCTGTTTTATCTTAAATTAGGCATTAGTATTAACAGAATTAAATATTTACTTTGGCTGGGAACAACTCTTTGTTACTGGAGGGTAAAGATGGGGGACAAAAATCCTTTTTGATCAGCTACCATTTGATAGCTAGAAATCAAAATCACCCCCATCTTCCCTTCTGCTGCCCACAAGCTGGAGGCTCAATGATGCTTCTGTAAGAGTCTGTGAACCGGCAACACAAACAGCTCCAGGGTGGGCTGGGAGTGGGAAGGCCTGAGTCCCGGACTAGTTCAGCCCCAGCATCCTCATGTGTAAAACCAGGGGTCTCTAAGGGAACTTCCACTTTTCCCTTTCTTTGGTCCTACGTAAACACATACCAATTGCTTTTATCTTTACCCGAACTTCCAGAACTCTTCTTGGCCATATAACAGTCGCCCCCAACTACCAACCTAACACAAACCCCTCACATTGTCAAGTCTCTGGTTGTTTCAAAAAGAGCAAATGAGGGGTGCCTGGGTGGCTCAGTGGGTTAAAGCCTCTGCCTTCAGCTCAGGTCATGATCTCAGGGTCCTGGAATCGAGCCCCACATCGGGCTCTCTGCTCGGTGGAGAGCCTGCTTCCTCCTCTCTCTCTCTCTCTGCCTACTTGTGATCTCTATCTGCCAAATAAATAAATAAATAAAATCTTTTTAAAAAAGAGCAAATGATGATTTATCATTTTCAAACATTTTAAGTAACTTAAGAGTTTAATTCGCAACTCATAGCACTGTGGGATGTCATGGCTGGAGGAGCCCATCAGATTTCCCTAGTCAAGTCCTTCATTGTACAGATGGGGAAACTGAGGCTCAGAGCTAGATTCCCCCCCGCCCCCGTGGATGTTCTACCCACTACAGCACAAAGAATCCCTCCCAGACTCAAAGCTGGTCCCAAACAGTGACTCTTCCAAAGGGTAAGATTAACTGTCATGATCTTCAATCTCAGGTTGATTACCGGACGATGCCTCCAACTGCTGGAAGGCACCGACTTTCCACTAACTTGCTCGACTCCTCTCCCTCCAGACGAATCATAAAGCAGAGGCCCAGACGCTCCAGCAAGGGACAGAGCAGGCGCTGCTCTGTATAAGGACCCAAAACTGAATACTCATCTTCACCATGACCCTGACTTACGTAGCCCTGGCAAATCTGGCTTTCTTTAGCAAAAGAAACAAAGGATGAGGGGGGGCTGGGGGAGGTGAATACCTCAATCTGTATGCAAACCAGTTCAAAGCAAACCAGCACTCATCTCTTCATAAAGGAGAAGGAAAGCCCGAGCTCCTAGCAACATACTCCCTTCCCAAAGGTTCTACCTTGAGTGGGGGGGGGGGGGATGGGCGTAACCAGATTGGCAAATGTAAGTCACCACACAGGCAACATCCTTTGAGGGTTCAAATGGCTTCCCAAACCTGCTCTCCATGTTCTCGGCTGGCTTTCAGGGCCTGAGCACTCATTAGGGCCAGGTTAATCGGATGACAGGGTGGTCTTTAAGAGAGACAAAAAGCCCTTACTGTAAGGGGGAGTGCACAGCCCCACTCAGAGCCTCAGTTTCCCCATCTGTGATTTATGAGCCCTTCTGGCCTTGCCATGAGAAGCCTTTCCACATTTGCAGGGTTGGACAGGGACGGTGGGGGAGGTTCTCTGAATCGCACCCAGCACATGCCCCACTGCTCCTCCTGAGGCTTCTCTCCAAAGAGAACATGACGCCCCCCATCTCCCAGGAAGGGCCCCGGCCAGACATACAGGCAGGTCCACCACCCAGTTTTCACAAGGAACTGGTCAGACCTTTTCAGTGATTTGGGGGGAGTCAAAGACCCACTTTTCCCTCCTGATGCCAAGTGTGACCGTGGAAATGTAGAAAACCCAACCAAATCATGGACCCTCTCAGATCCCATTTACTAACTTCCGTGGCAGGCAGACATGGAACCTCCCCCAGGGCCTTGGGCCAGACGCACACCACCTGGCCCCACTCAGGAGCTGCAGAAGGCTGGACAAGCAGGATCTCTAAGGAGGCAAATCCTCCAGAGTGTCTAGGTCCCAGAAACACTGCATGCCCTTCCAAGCCAGGGATTCTCTCATGCTAGTTTGCTTGGGTGTAACTCACACAGTGATCAAAAGAAGGGACAAGAGGACTTTTGGTGTCAAAAGAGACCTGCTTTCCTTTTGTTACATTTCTCAGGCCACATGAGAAGGCAAAATGGAGAGTGGCCAGTGACCCTAAAGAGAGGAACCCCTGAGTGTGTCCTGAGCCTGATGTCTGCAAGATGGTGTCACCAACACCTGCGCTTTGGAATCCCCCACGATGCTATTACGCTGGGCGGGACTGGCCTTCTCGTACGCCCATCTGTCATCCAAGGACCCTGCAGCTCAGGTAGGGGCAGGGACTTGCCGAAAATCCCGCGGCTGGTCCATGACCTTTGCCGGAAGGCAAAGCTCTTTGTTCCTCCCACCACATCAGTGTTTCTACACCCACGAGGTGACCAGGGATGGCCGTGCAATCTGCACAGCCCAAGGCACTACACTGAGGCGTTCTTAGCCTGTCTCAAAGAATCCCCGAGGGAACCACGAATGGGCTTCCAAAAAGGTCTATGAGCTCCTGAAATTAGATGCAGCGTTGCATATTCTTGTGTGGTGGTCTGAGAAGACCCACAACTTTCAGTACAGTCCTTGCTCCAGAGAGACAGGAATTATCTTTCTCATGATTTGGGGCTCAGGAGATGAGCTGGAATTGGCCTCCCTGGGGGCAAGCTCAGGAGAGCCTTGGCAGCGAGGTGGTCCTAGCTCTTCTCCAATCTCATGATCAGAATGAGCTTTATGCAGGGCATGGTGCCACTTGGTGAGGGGGCTATCCAAAAGGACCTCCCTAAACACTGAACACCTCCTACTGGTGTCCTAAAAAGAGATGCTCTCCAAGACATGGCAACCCTTACCCATAATTCAAGTTGGAGGTTCCAGCTTCTCCTGAGGAAGGGAATCACCCCGAGACATACAGGGCTGGGGAGGGCACCCTTGCAGATAAGGGGGAGGGGTTGTGAGGGGCAGGGGCAGGCCCAGGAGCCAGGAAGGGCGAGGTAGGGGCACTGAACCCAAATTTGGTCTGCTCGGGATTTTGCAAAGAGCCAGCCCACAGACATGACTGCAAGGTCGGAAAGCCTGTCCCCAGCCATGTGGGGAGCAAGGGCTTCAGACCCAGCCCTTTCTACCTGGGTACCACCTTCCCGAAAGGGTGTGGTGAGGCTGAGAGAGAAGTCAGCTTCTAGTTCTCAACTTCTGGGGTGACATGTGATGTAGAAGGCAAAGCGCCCCCCAGGAAAAGTCCGGCTGACCTGGTTAGCCTCTGCTGAGGACTCAGAAATACGACTGGGCATTGGCGGCAAAGGATGCTTTGAGGGCCTCCAGCCCTGGGTCAGAGAAGCCAGCCGTCCTTGCCGTCCCAGGGAGGGGAAGAGCCTCCGGCTCCCACACCCACTGCCACTGTTTGGCGAGAGAGGACAGGTGGAGAGTTTTGTAGGGCTGGGAGTAGACCTGGGGGAGACTCCAGCTTGACTTCACCTGGGCTGTGGGTGCAGCGCCCACCGCCCCGCCTCGGAGAGCGGCTGGCAGGGCCCCGTCCCCCTCCAGGGCAACTCACGGGGCCGAGGCCAGGTGGCAGGAGGGCCCTGACGCTCCTCCACAGTGTCAGGGCTGTGGCAGCCATTGAGCCGCTAGTGCTCTTTACCCCACCACTGGGGCATCCCTAGAAACAACCGGATTGCTCACTTTCATTCAAACAGCAGCATGATTGTTCTAGCACCAAGTATGTCAGATCTGACTCCATCATATCCCCCAAATTAATTTTAGAGCGGTGGCGAAATGAAATGGCATCCTTCCTTGAGCTTTTGTTACAACATGTTCATGCAGCAAACTGAGAAGCAAATGTAGTAATTAGAGGTTAAATTAATCCTTGACAGACAAGCGGCTTAGAAACACTGTGGCCTCTTCCCCGAACCCAGCGTCACGCATGCCAGTCTCTCACGTGACGCCGGCAAGCGCGCCACAACCACTGTTCCACTTAAAATTCCAAGGTCGCGCTGCAACTTCCAGAGGCAGATATTAACACAGAGATCTCATTAGGAGCAAAACCCAAACAATCCCCCAAACTGCCAACAGAGCCCACCCAGCTGGGCCCTCCAAGGGGCTGGCTGCCTGACTCTCCATCAGCAACTCGAAAACAAGAGGAGACACACTCCTTTCTGAGGCCCTGAGGCCCGGGCCCCCCACTGCTCCTTAACTTACAACCTGCCCTCTTCGCTCCCTGCGACTTGGAACTTGGATTGTAATCCACCCCTGCGCCGTCACAGCGCGTGCCACGACCCCCCCCCCCACCAACCCTTCGCTCTCCCTCAGAAGGAGAGGCCTGTGAGCCCACAGCAATGCGCGAAGGAGGTGTTCTAGACTCAGATGGTTGATGGAGAGTCGGGGTCCCCTCAGGAAGGTCAGGCCGCTCCCCTCTCTGGGCCTCACTCTCTTCTTCTGTAAAGTCACGGGACTCTACTCTCCCAGGTAGAACATTGTGCATCTTTTACTGTAGGAGTTTGGAACCATGTGCAGGCACTGCAGGCAACAGGCTAATGGGGCCACATAAAGCAAGGCAGAGCGGATTCCAAGTCCGCCCCTCTGTGTCATCGAGCTTCTGAAAGAAGCTAGGGGTGGGGGGTTCAGGTTCACACTGGGCAAAATATGAAAGCAGGTGCCATTCACGAGCTCACGCCCCGTGGAATCCAGTGGCCTTCTCTAGAATCGGCAAAAATGTGTCCCTATGGCCCAGTGTCCAGGTACTTGCACAGGTGGAGGGAAGGGGGAAACACAAGGGCCAGCTGGCCGGGCCCACCCTCATACGGGCCAGAGAGGGAAGGGGAATCTGAAGCTGGGGTTTCTGAGAGGCCCCGAGGAACTCCTCTGGGCAAGGAAAGTTCTCACAGACTTCGCAAAAGGCTTTTTCCTTCTGGTGCTCCTTAGACCCTGTCTCTGGAAGCTTTTACTCTGGGGAGTCCAGGGTCAGCAAAACCCCTCACTACGCCTCACCCTGGGAGATCTTTGGGGGCTGTGACAAATGTGATTGCTTTGGAAAATCTGAACAGGTCAGATTTTAAGGGTGGACTTGGGGCCCAAAGGAAATCAGGGAGGCTCCGTGAACAGGGAGAAAAAAGAAAGCACCAGTGTGGGGGAGGAGGACACCCGACTTCTGAGCTCAGAAGCCCCAGGCTGCTCATCTGGAAGCAGGACGCCGCTGCGACCACACGCCCATGGTCCTCGCACGTAAAGACCACGTAAATGTAACACAAGTGACAGGCCCTCACCTCCATGGGACCCCTGATCCGCCGGCCAGCGGCTCTGTGGGGCCTCTTCTTCTTTTGCCACAGTTGCAACCCAAACAAGGAGAAGAGTGACAACAGCAACAAGTAATAAGCCTTGCCAGACAACCCCATTGGGTTCAAGTAGGTTCAGGAAGCTTCCCTACTCAGGACCTGAAGATGTTTCAGGACTCAATGTCTGCAAAATCAGACTGCTTCCAAGTGAGCTTCGAGAGGCTTCTTTCCTGCCACACAGCTGACTGATGCTGCCTAGGTTACCCCGGGTGTCGGCGCTGCGAGGGGCGTGACGGGGATCAGTTCATTGTGCTGGTGCATGGTAACGGGCTCCTGCTTCCCGCCATCTATCTCCCTCCCCGGCCACATCTGTCTGCTCCAACAAACACTCAGCCTTTTCTGCTTGGATAAGGAGATTTTCTAGTTACATCCATTATATGTGTATCAACATTTATGGCAGCAAGATAATTGCCAAAGAGCTCAGAGGATAAAAGGTCCTCCTTCATAACGTTTGCATCACCCCCCCTCCACGTTAAAAAAAATCAATATTAAAATCAAGCAAGAATTTTTACATGGCTGCTGCGTCCTCAAAGTTGGAAATGTGATTTTTAGAAAACACCCAGCTGGACCCGGACGAAAAGAAAAGGTTTGACAGTGAGTTCAGAGCCCCAACTCCAGCGGGGCTCACGTGTGTAGACGGAAGTCCTTTTTGTCCTTGAAACCTTTGCTAAATAGCTGCAAAGCAGCAAATCTGCTATTAAATGAGTCCTTTGGAAACATGCCAGTCTAATTTCAAAGACTTTAGATCCCGTTATCTGAAAACCAACCCAGTGACTAGGAGGCCTGCCATCAATAGGCCCTGAGATCCCCAGATTAGGGGTACTGGACGGGAAGCCCTCCAGGATGCCTCGCAGCCTTCACCATCTCTGTTTCTGGAGAGAAGTTCACATCGGCAAAAGACACAAAGAGAGGGAGCACTTCCCACTTTTATAATGTTTTCATTGGCTCTCTGCCATTTTTTCCTCCTCCCTCTTCTTGCTGCCCCTCAGAATCTCAGCCCCATTTCTTTGTACATGCAGCCATTTTCCCCAAAGGTGTTTTACTTTCCCAGAAAATGACTATTTCATTTACAAATCGCGGTGTGTTAGAGCTGGAAGGGACTCAGACTCCCAGGTCATGAAGGGGGGCAGGGAGGGAGACAGGAGGAGCAAGGAGGGGGGATGGACTTGTCGAAGATCATTCAGCTAATTAGGGGGGTAAGTATCCTAGAACACAAGTTTCCCAGCTCCTAAGCTAATTATCTCTCCAATGCACTGCTGCAGGAAAAAAAAAAAAGAAAAGAAAATCAGACTCTTAAAAAAAAAAAAAAAGAAAGGAAAGGTTAACTGCATAGAGGAAGCCCCTTTAAAGAAGGAGGATAGTCCGACTATTGTCAGAACCACTGATCTAAGATCAGTTTCTGCCCATTTCATAAGCCTGAACAGCCACAAAGTTTCCTAGGGATGATCTATTAACAGGTGCATTTTAAGCCTTGGGGTGATTTGCTTAAAATGGGAAAAAATTAAACATGCTGGCCAGGCTTGAAAAAAAAATCCCTTTCCATATTGAAAAGGATGGACAAGAGTAGATCTCCTACCTGAAGATCCAGTGAACATGTAGCCCGCACCCCCACCCCAGCAACAGGCTATTTCCTGGTTGAGTTTAAAGATTCAATGACGTTCCCGTTTCAGCCCACACATCTGTGTCACTGTCAGCGTCAGTGGCAGGAAAACAGACGAAGTCACCCTTTGCTAATGATTTCCTAACATGGAATTTCCTTGTATCTCCTGAAGCCTTTCTTCTTCTACAGCCAAACTGTTTTTCCTCCTCTTAAACACATTGTACTGAAGGAAAACTGAAAATGGTCACGGCCGGAAGGGATGATTTCTAAGGAGATCTTATAAGGAAGAGCTGCAGATCTTTGTGATATTTTTAATATGTGTGTGTTGGGGGGGGGGAGAGCTGCTAGTTCTTCTAAAGCCAATAGGAACAAAACAGAGAGATTTCCTCCTAGGCATCTGGAAATATCTCAGCCCCTCTCCTGCCTCCTTCTTCCCAAGTTCCACTTGGAGCAACATTCTTTTATCAGTATTAAAGGGAACACACGCACTGTTGTACTGTCCCTTGGCATGGGGAGCACCGGGAGAGAAGCCAAGTCAGCACCCAGAATAGGGACAGGTGTGGGGAGAACCACCCAAACACAAAGCAATGTAGAAGCCCATCTCCTTTCTCCTCTGGAGAATATTCTATTTAATATGCAAAGTGGTCATCAAGAGAAAAGAGGGATGTTACTTTAAGGCAAAGAAGCTGATTAGCTGCTCCGGCTGGCTGGCAGCAAACAGCTGGTCTGTCCGGTGGGTTCAAGGCCATTTCTGCTACTCTCTTATGGAGGCACCATATGTTCCATCTCGCACATCAGCAGCTTTATTTTCCAATGATCTTGCTCCAGAAGGGAAGCACAAAAGGGGGAGGAGAAGGTAGAACCTGTGGTTTACCATTTGAGTACTTCCTTGTGGTTTTAGATGCAGTTGGGATGGGGGAGGGGGGTCTGGGACGTTAATGCTTCACCTTCTATTCCAAACACCAGAGAACAAATGTTTGACCAACACTGTCCACTAACCTCCAGAATTGGGAGTGGAGTGGATTAGGGGAAATAAATTCAAAAAGGCACAAATAATATCCCCGCCTGAGATTAAAGGGGGAAGGGGGAGGGAGGCGGCGAGAGAGAGGGAGGAATTCGACTTCACTCTTTGGACCCCGCCCACTTCTCCCTATTTGTTAATTTTTCTTATTGTCAGTATTCCTTGTCCCAACAGAACAAAACTTTAGGAGAGAAGCGGACAGCTTTGGGTGGGTAGAGGCGGAGGCGGGCAAGCCGACAGAATGGGGAAAGGTTACTTCTAACAGGTTTAACATTCCTCAGTGCAAGTCCGTGTTCCCGTCAGTTTGGGGGGGGGGCGGGGAGAGAGCAGGTGTAGGGGATGGGGCCCCCTAAATTCTCAGTCCAACTAATGCTAGCGGCCCATGCGTGGTGGGCACCCCCAACTGTCCGGCGCTGGGTCCGTGCGGAGGCGACACACCCACGCACGGTCCCCACAGCCCGTCTAGGCTGCACGAACCTCGGAGGTGGCGGTTCCAATTCCCTCCCTGCCTCCAGACAAAGGGGGACCGCGGAGCATTTGAGTCCCGGTGTGTGTTGTGGTGGGTGGGGGGAGAGGGCAGGAAGGAGTGAGGAGTGTAGCCGCAGGGTGGTGAAGACCTCACAGTCACTGCCGTCGTCTCAGCCACCCGCGGACGAGACAGCCTCCGGGAGCGGGGAGGTGAGGGGCCCGGGCTGCAAAGCGAAACCGAGGAAAGGGCGCCCCCTATGCCCTCGTCCGGCGAGCGCAGCGACGAGCCGCGTCTGTCCTTCCCGCGGAGCGTGCTCGGCCTCTGGCCTCTGCGTCCTCCCCCGCTCACCGCACCGCCTGCCGGGCCGTCCCGGCCGCTGGAGCCACGGGTGTCCGCTTCGGGCAGGCGGGGCGCGCCATGGGCGCCAGGAGCCAGGGGCTCCCCACGCCTTCTGGGGTTCCTGGAGAAGGTCTCCGAAACACAACCCCCTCCCCCACCGCCTACACTTGCCCTCCTGTCCCAAGCGGCTCGAGGCCACTGGGAGGCAGCCGCCCCCGCCCCCTGCCTCTGCGTCCCTTTCCCCCTTCCCTCTCTCCAGCCTCCAGGGAAACAAAGGGGCTTTTTATAAAGCGGATTGTTGGCGGCTGCGGCGGCGGGGGTAGGAGGGAGGGAGGATTTATAAAGACAAGAAGAGGTGGGGTGGGGGGAGAAGCTGCGCGGCCTCCGGGAGCCCCAAGAGGCCGGGCGACCGGGAAGCCCCCGCGGGTGCGCGGCCCACCCCGCCCGGCCCGTGGGCACTCGGGCGGCGGCCCGCGCCTGCCAAGGGTTGGGCTGCGCCGCTGCGATGCTGCCCGCCGGCTCGCCGCAGCCCGGGAACAGGATTGCTCGGGCCGCGGGGCTGGGGCGGTGGGGACCGCACAATTCCCTCGGGGGTCTCCCCTGGGAGACCTGGGCCCTCTTCCCTGCCAACTCTTTCGAAATTGCTTAGGCTCAGGGAGACTTTGCGTCTTTGTTCCAGCGCGGCCGCCTCTCGTTCGCTCGGCTCGCTCGCCCTCGCAGACAATGTCCCGGAGCCGGCCTCGGTCGGCTACCCGCAAGCGACACGTTCGCTGTAGAGACGGCACCCCGGGGGGGGGGGGGGATTCCTTCTGCTGCCAAACAACGACGACAAGCCACCCCAGCAAGTGGAGTCCCTTCTCCCCCACGTCCCCCAGCCATCCTACGCTCCCTCCCGCTCACACACTCACACCCACACTCGGGGCGCCCGGCTCAGCCGCACAGAGCTGCGGGAGCGCGGTGGGGCTAAGCCCCAGGCCCGAGGTGCGTCAGTCTGCTCAGGTTCCGACGACTTCAGGGCAGTTTTCTGGCAAGCTAATCCTATTAGTGTCTGCTCAGTCCGCATTTAACCACCTATCAAAATCAGACGGTCCAGCCAGCTTTCCAAGTGGCTTCGGACACACTGCATCGGGACAGAGCCTCACGGAGCCAACTGGCCCAGAAAAGTATTTGGCGGCGCTCCGGGGGGCTTCCCGCCCGCCCTTGCCGGCGCCGGGCGCCGGGCTCTGCCGACGCTCCGAGGCCTGGGAGCTAGGAGCGCGGGGGCGCCCGGAGCTCCGGGCAGGAGCCCAGTCGGGGCTGCCTTGAGCCGCCAGCTCTGTTCGGGGCTGCTCTCCAGAGGAGGATTTGGCAAGGGAGGGAGCGCCAGGCAGCGGGCTCGGCGCACGCACACTCCACACTCCCGCTCAGTGGCGGCAAACCGGCTTGGGGTGTGTGTGGGGGGGGGGGGGTGGAATCCTGTGCCCAGCGCCCACTGTCGACTGGCCCAGGCTCACGGAGCTGGCATGCGATGGGAGCATCGCCGGTGGCATCCGGGCCGCCAGCGGCCCGGGGGGCGCCGGAACGGAGTGGGAGCCTCCCGGTGAGCCGGGAGCAGCCCGTGTGGCTCGCGCCCCTCTGCCTTCCGCAACACCCGCCCCCCGCCCCCGGTACTTAACTGCCCCCGCCCGGTTCCAGACACCCGATGGGCGCCAGGGAGCAGGCAGAGGCCGAAGTCCTGGGCGATGGGAGCTTCGCCCAGGCCGGCCCGGCCAGTTTGAGAGGGGGGCCGGCCGCATGGAGCGCCAGGTGGGCTGTGTGCTCGGAGCAAACTTTGGGGTCCCCCAGCTCCTCCGCGACAGGAACCACAAATAGGGGCCACAAATGCACCCCGGAGCCCCCAGAGCAGCCGGACCTCCCGCTCCCTCCCTCAGTCTTACCGTGCTGCGAAGCTCCCTGGCGGCGGCGGGGGCAGTGACCGAGGGGCGGGCGGCCGCCGGCGCAGGCAGCCTGGCCTCGGGCACTCGCTGAGCGGCCCGGCCCGGTTGCAGATCACCCCCTGGCTAGCGGCCGGTGCCCCCGCGCCCGCCCGCCGCGGGCTGCTTCAGCTCGCGGCCAAGTTCATGCCGGCGGCGCTGCAGTGGCGGCCTCAATCTGCTCGCTCCATTCCCACCGCTCGGCTCCGCGCCGCGCGCCCGGAAGGTGGAGTTTCGGGGGTTTAAGTTACTGATAGGCATTTCTCACTGCTGTGTCACTCGGGGAGGAGGAGACACGCACGCCGCACACTCACACACCCTCACACTCACGGCGACGAGCGGCTCCGGCCTTAAAGGGGAAGCCGCGCTGCCCCGCCCGCGACCCCGCCAGACCTGAGACCCCGAAACGCCGAGTTTCCAGGCCCGATGGGGCCGGGGGCGGCGGAAGCGCGGCGACCACCCAAGGGGCCTCCCCGGCTCTCCTGCCACTCTTTGAAAGGGAAGACGGCCGCAGGATGGCTTCGCTGCGGTCACCCCGTTTCTCCAGCGCACTGGAGCCAGGGCAACTGGGGAGTGCGGAAGGGAAGGAAGGGCCACGGTCTCACTTACCTCGGTGGCTCCGCACGCAGCGGGCGGCAATGGGTGCCCGTCTAGACAGTGCGCTGATGGCGAGGAGTGACAGCGGGGTGACCGAGGGCCCCTGGGCACGGGCTGATGGAGCTCGCCCTACGGCGGCAGGCGGAGCCCCGCGCGCTTGGGAAATCCGCACGCGGCAGGTAGCCTTCCCGCGTCTGGGCAGAGCTGGCCGCTAAGCCGTGCGCTCCCCTGACAGACGGAGAGCGATCGGGGAGAGCGGGAGAGCCAGCACTCACCAGCGACAGGGCGAGACAGCGCGCGAGTCTGGCAGAGACCGAGAGGGACAGAGGGAAGGACGGAAACCGAGAGAGACACCGGCAGACCGAGAGAAAACGATGGAACGACGGAGACAGAGTGCTAGAGGGACGCCACTGGGGAGAGAGGGAGGGGTGAGAGAGCGAGAGCATATCCCCGGAAGACACCAGAGCGTCACAGGGACCGGAATCTCACCGTAAAGTAGCCTGTCCAATCCCCCCCCCCCCGCCCCCGACACACACACCCCTTTCCCATTCTGAGCAGAAACTGACCCTAGAGCTGGCGGTCGGACCCCCTCCCCCCCTCGGCCTGGGAGGGCGCTCACCTTCGGCGGTGGCTGCTGGGTGGGTAGCACCGTCCCACGCGTCTGCTCGCTGGCTCCCGCTCTGACAGCCAAGTCGACCTGCTGTGACGGCAGTGGGGACCAGTGCTCTCAGGTGGCGGCTACTGACTGCACCGCCCCCCGCCCCCCCTCCCCGCCTCGCCGGGCGTCCTCCTTCCCCCTCTCCTGTCCCCCGCTCTCGCCATCCCCTCCTCCACTGCCCGCCCCCACCTCCGCCTCCGCGCAGACCCTATCTGTGCTGCCCGCCGGTAAGCTCAGCCAGTCTTCCTCCCCACTGGCCGGGGCAGCGAAGCCCCTTCCCGAGCTAGGCTGGACCGGCCCCCTCTCTGCAAGGGGTTATCCCAGGGCAGACACCTGCGGCTTCTGTAGGAACATGAGTTCCTTGTGAACCGCCCAGCGGGTCAGAGCGCGCTGTCCTCCCTCTGCCCTGGCGCGGAGGCCGGCGGCTCCCCTCCCCCCATACTCGGGGGGCACTGGCCGGCGCCCCTACTCCAGGGTTCCCGGCCGGGCTGCGTTTCCTAACCTGGTTTTCCTGGGTGGTAGCAGCGGCGGGGGCTGAGCTCAGCCCACGGACGCCGCGTCTGGTCCGACAGCAGCGCCTGCGAAAGCCCCAGAGCCCAATCACAGCTCCTGCCCGCACCTCTGAGTAGCGACCTGTCTCCACCACATCTGGTCGCACTCGGCCGCCGCGGGCCAGGAATAAAGGGGTGGGCCCGCCGCCCACTCGGCCCCTCCTTCTCTCTGCGCCCACGCCCTCGGCCCGGGGGAATCGCTGGGGCCCCCTATGAGAACCAACCAAAGTCCCTTCGTGGGCTACGTAGGCGCGAGGGAGCTGGGCGCTTGCCTCCGAGAGCGTTTCCCAAAGTTCCCAGGTTGAGGAGCGGCGTCAGCGCCTACCGCGAGGCACAGGTGTCAGACTCCTTCTCGGCAGCCCGCGTGCGCCTGGGCGAGCGAGGCCTAAAGAGGCACCTTGCGGCTGCAAGGCTCAGCCGGGCTGTTGGGTAGGACTCCACCTTGGCGGGGTCCAGCCGAGGCTGCTCTGGCCTGGAGTAGTTACTGCTCTCTCGTGATGGGACTGATAGCAGTCCCTGCCTTCACCCCTGACAAGGCCCAAGTGGGCTCCTGGCCCCTGGCCTGTCCCTTCCTGCCCATCCAATTGCCACCATGACCCCTTCAGCAAGAGAGAACTCCCGAGAGTCTTGAAGAGAATATGATTAAACACAGTGGCCCCGGGCTGAATAACGGTCTATGGGCATTGCAGAGTGCTTTTAAAATGTCTTCCCACTCCTCAAAGTGCACTGGTCCAGGAGGACGAAGATGGGGCTCTGTTCCCAGACACTTCTACTCCACTCTCATGTCGCTTCCCCTCTGCTTCCCCAGTGGGGTGGGTGATGTCCACACCCCCAGTGTACTGGGGGCTTGTGAGATGACAGGTGCACCTGTGTCAGTCAGCCCCCCTGCCCGGACCACCACTGGACCTCTCCAGCTCCAACGTCTCCTCAAGCCGGCCACCTCAGTTCACAACGCCTCCATCATTCAGTTGCCTCAGCTGGGTTCCTGCTGTCTTCCTTGATTCTTCTCTTACGCTCACACCCCACATCCAGAGATACGGACAATTCTGCTTCCATCTGTAATTGCATTCACACTCCCAGCCTTCTCTCCTTCTCCACTACTGCCCTCGCTCCCCGCCACCAGCATCTAACCCTAACAGGTGGCTCTGTTTCCTACCTCCCCCCAGTCGCCTCTTCCCCAAATCCCTGATATCTGTCAGATCCCTGATGTCTGTGCGCCTGCTGTGGCTCCCTGTTTCACTTGGTGACGGGGAATTGCTTCTGGTGGCCTAAAAGGGCCTGCACGCCATGCCCCCCTCCCCAGTCTGGATGGTATCATCTTCCCTCTTGCCCTCCCTCTCTCTGCAAGTGAGCTCCAGGCTTCCCAACTCTTCCTCAACACACCAAGCACATCCCTCCCTAGGGCCTTTGCACTGGCTTTTCCCGCCACTGGAACGCATTTTCCCAGAAATCTAGGGGCCTGGCTCCCTCATTTCCTTTAATAATTACACGAATGTCACCTGGCCTCCCTCTGTGACCTACTCCAGAACCCCTTTCACTCTCTGCTGTCTTCCCCACTCCTACCACTGTGGTCCCTGGCAGGGAGTATCTGCTTGAGGAATGTTAGTTGGATTCTGTCTTCCCAGAACTTTTCAGGAAACTCTGGGGGCTACAGAATTGGACACATGCCCTGGGAAAGGGGTGCGCAACTGTGGTACATTTTAAGGAATTTCATGACCTGAGCAAAGGTTAAGAAGGATGGAGGCCAGGCCAAGAGCTTTGTGTTAGCACCATGAAGCACGCCTCAGCTCAGGTCATCCTGGGGCGCTGTGATCCAGATGTGTTGCGGTTCTTTCAGTTACTATAGGAAAGAGAGGGTCCCTTGTGGTTATCACCTGGGGTATCCTGAGGCAGACGGAGAACTGGGTGAGGGCTTTCTCCTTGCTGAGGAGACTGGCTCTGTAACCTTTTTGGCACCCAAATGCAGACCAAGTCTGGAGGTAACAGCTTCCTACATGGACCCAGGCTCACTCTGTGTTTCATCTGCATGAGTCCCGGTACGCAATGAGGTGTGAGCCATCATCCGCTCCATGTTCTAGATGAGGAAACAAGAGGCTCAGAGAGGTGAAGGGACATATCCAGGGTCACACAGCTAGAGAGTTGCAGAGTGGGAAACAACTGGGCCACAAAGCTGAGGCTGCTTCCCTGCCATGTGGTCATTCACATTAAGTGTGTGCGGTCCTGGTTCCAGGTGAGGCAAGGAATCTCACAGGGCTCTCCAGGGGCTGCTCTTCACCCCAGGGGAATCTTCTGGTCCTCCCGGTGAGGGGCTGCCTGGAGACTGGCCCTGGGATATCCATGCCAAGGCTGATGTGGGCCCTGCCTCTGGCCTGACCCAAACCTGGAGCTCAAGGGATATGAAAACAATCAGTGGCCATCTGTCATCCGTTGTCCTATTCCTATGAACACATACTAAGTTTTCCCAAGTTCTTGTGACAAATGCTGGGGGCTTAACTGGGCAGCCTCTAGGATTTGGAAAACAGGCGTGCTGACTGCAGATAAGAAACACACAACTGCACCCCCCCCCCATGCAGAGGCCATGCCCCACAGCCCAAGCTCTGTGTTCTAGGCTCCTGAAGCATCCACTTGGGGCTTGTCAACTCCTCCTCTGACACTCCTGACCCTCTCGACCACAGCTGTGGCCACCAACAGGAACCAGGACAGACAGCTGCCCTCGGGGAGGCCCAAGGTAGCGGTCGCCCCATGCAGAGGAAGTGCAGGTTGATCCGGGAGGCTGGAGCTATGGGTGCAGGTGCAGCCCTCACTCTCTCCTTAGTTAAATGGGGGTCACAGTCATATCTGCTTTATTGCAGTGGAGTTGAGGTTGTGGCCTCTATGACCGTAGGTCATTAGTCCTCAGACAGGATGCGACCCTTATGATTATTGTCCCCAAACCCCCAAAGACAGGAGGCAGGTGTTGAATCTAAGATGACACCCAGTAGGACAAAAGCTCAGGTCCCAACGCCATATGCTATTGGGCAAACTGGGGGCATTTTAATAAGTCTGGCACAAGCTAAGTCTCTGCCAGGTAGGAAGCCAGATTGGGGGGCTTGCAGAGGACATGTGGGGTCAAGGAGAGCCCCTGGGAAATGAGGTGAACTATTTCTCCTCACCGTGTTCTTAAGCAATTTTAATTTTTATGGGGACGTCGGTGGCGGTAAGCATTTTTTAAAAATCACAATGGAAACAAATGGGAAATTGTTAAAACATTGATTGTAATTTCCTGGCAATGTCCCTGATTTTAAAAACTAGGAACCTTTAAGAAAAAAGGCTCTCATTAGCAAGCGAGCAGTTAATTAAGGGGTGATAGAAAGGCTTGTATCGATTTTACCGTGAAACCAGAAAACTGGCTACAAGTCAATCCCCCCCCACACCGTTCCTTGCTTACCATGAATGCCACTTCCAGAATGCCATAGGTAATACCATCAAAGCATCGATAAGGACCGGGCCATGGTATTTAAACAGAAATGGGTAAATAATTTAGGGAATTAACGTAAACCCAGATGGCTGCCAGTTTTCCTCTTGCACTGTACATACAGCTGAAAGACATTGTCAAAGCTTTTATATAGAAAAAAGTATGCAGATGGCTTGCTAATTATTAGTCTTTATGCAATGACATCTTTTTACAACAGCACAGGCACAACTTAGGCCCCACATGGGAAGACGTTCCAGCCGCTGTTCTAGGACCCTTCGGACCATTTGCAATTTTGTGATTAAAAAAAAAAAGCCACACATACGACAGAACACTGGCCTGTGGCTGTCCTAGCAACCAGCTCGGCTGCTGCACAAGCACCACTAGTGCCCCTAGTGCCAGGGAACCAGCCAGGGCCCCCCTTTGGGCAGGCGCACTGTCTAGGCAGAAAATGTACTCCCACTCTTCTGGGTTTGGAAAACACAATCATATAAACAATAAAAACAGCTAGAGCTTGGGGCACCCCTACTACGCACCAGGCCCTCGGCTTCCCGTCATGAGCTCCGTGAAGCCCTGTAAAAACTGATTTCAGAGCTGAGCAAACAGGCTCAGAGAAGCTCAGCACCTGGTCTGAGATCCCACCGTTACTTACCGGTAGAACCAAGATGTGAGTATCCTGGGCTGTCTGGGGCTCAGCAGCCTACAGGGAATCCCGGTGAGATTCAGCTCACTGTGGAGGAGGGAGGCAGCCTGTGCTTCCCCGGCTTACTAGCTCTATGCCTGGTGCTTGGCTGCTCTGCCGGCTCATACCAGCTCCCGGGTAAGGACTGCTACGTTTTCAGAAATGTTGTGAACCTGTTGATGACTCATCGATAGCTTGAACTTGGCCGTGGCAGGAGTACCTACACAGCTGAAATGGGCAAAATTCTGTGAATAGGGGCTGGATGTATTCGGGTGCTGCAGCTGGACCGTCTGGTTCAAATCCGGCCCCTCCCCCTCCTCTTGCCGCCCGTCCCCCGGACTCACTGTCTGAGATCGGGGGGGTCAGTAAGACTGGTTCCTTCTGAGGGCTGGGAGGGAATGGTCTCCTCCAGGCCTCTCTCCTTGGTTTGTAGGTGGCCGTCTTCTCCCTGTGTCTCTTCACATTGTCTGCTTTCAAAACACACCTCTATGTCCAAATCCCTCCCCCCATTTAATAAGGACGCCCGTGGTATTGGATTGGGCCCCACCTTACACCAGGTGTCATCACACCTGAACTTAATGACATCTGCCATGCTCCTACTTCCAAATAAGGTCCCATTCTGAGGTGCTGGTGGTTAGAAGTCAACATGCAAATTTGGGGTGGAGGGACTCAATTCGACCCATCATGGTCTGCCCCTTGGACCCCAAAAGTACATGTTCTCATATGCAAAATACATCCAACATCCCGCCCCAACATCCCCCCAAAGCCTTAACCCAGTCAAGCACCAAAAATCAGATATGGGTGAGACTCGGGATACAATTCATCCTGAGCAAAAACTCCTCGCTGTTTGTGAGCAAGTGGAGCAAAGCATCGAATTGTCTGCTTCCAAAAGGTAATGGCAGCTGTAATGGCTGTTTTTGTGTGTCAGCTTGACTGGGTTCAGAAGTGCTCTGCTCGCTGGGAAAAGACCTCATTGCTGGGTGTGTCTGTGAGGAGGTTCATGCAAGAATCAGTAGCTTGAGTAAAGAGAACCACCCTCTCCATTGTGGACAAACACCACCCAATCTGTTGGGAGCCCAGACGGAACCGAAAGGCAAAGGAAGGGCGAATTCCCTCTCTTCCCTTGAGCTGGGGCATCCGTCTTTCCCTGCCCTTAGGCTTTGGGGGTCCTTGTTCTTGGACCTTCAGACCCCCGGAGTTACACCAGGGCCCCCCTGAAACCTAGCAGGGCAAATTCCATTTGATTTTAATGCTTGAGAATAATCTTCTGGCTCAATGGTCTGTCCTCCAGGTGTGCCTTCCAGCCCCCTCAAATACAATGGGTGTGATGGATACAGCAAACAACTGGTTGTTGCAGAACACGTTGTTCTTTCACACCTCCATGCTGTGCACATGGCGTTCCCCGCAGCGGCAGAAAGCCCTGGTTTCCCAGCTCACCAGGCACTCCTCCACAGCCATCAGGACTCAGCTGAAGCCTTAGTTCTCTTCCGCCCCACATTGTTGACCCACCACCTTCTCCCCAGGTCCCGGAGAAGGAGCTATCCCTTTAGGAAAAGCACTGCCTGTGGCTCAGTTGACTCTCGTGCCATCTTCCCCTCCTGGGCCCATGACTGGGGACGCACCTGGCTCTCCCGCTTTCAGGCATCAGCTCTGGTTTGTCCCGTCTTCCCAGCTGGTGTGCAATATACAAATGCCAGCGCGTCCAAGCGATTGCCTGCACAAAGGAGCCTTTTCTGAACACCTGCTGTGTGCAGAGTGCTGGACTCTTGGTGGGGAGCAAGGACAAATCATCTCACATGCATTAGAGATGAACCTCAGCCAATGAACCTCACTTGAGAGCCGGAAGGGCCCTTAGCAGCAGGTGCGCATACCTGACATGTACTGACTCATCCGACCCTCACGCTGATCCGTGAGAGATTCGATAGCAAGCAACCAGGAGCCAGCCTGAATGCAACCCAGGTTCTGCCACGCACCAGCTGTGTGACTTTGGGCAGCTTGCTTACTCTCTCTGTGCCTGTATTTCTTCATCAGTAAAATGGGGCTAATTGGGGTACCTACGTCACAGGGTTGGAGTGAGGATTTTGTGAGTTAATATCTAACGCATGTTAGCTGTTGTTCCCAAGAAGCCTGGGTCTATGCAGCCTGCTGCTGCAAAGCATGGCCATCTCCCAGTCACAGGGCTGCTCGGGTGAGTCCCAAGGGCCCCTCCAACTCTCAGGTACAGGACATTGTTCCTATATATGAAATGACTTTAGTGCAACCAATAGGCAACATGGGCAAATCAGCATGCAGAGGGAACAGTCCCTTAAGGAGCCACTGATGCTGAGTGTCTTGTGGGGGCAGCTCCTTCAACTGCTAAGAGGCCTGGCCTGGGAGGCAAGAGCAGGGGGACTTGGCTCAGTCTTGTGACTGGCCCAGCACAGGAGCCCGGGCAAGCTCCTTTCCCTCTCTGGGCTCTAGTGTCTGGCTCTCACCTGGGCTTGGACCTCCCATTGACAGCATTTTCCGGGAAGGTGCACCCCCTCCCCATACCACCTCACCTGCCCTTGTGACCGAGAGACCAGTCCTGGGCTACAGGTGGCCACTGGCTGTGTCAGAGCTGTGACGAAGCAGCCACCATCCCACCTTGAGGAACGAGTATGGATGGCATCTGGTACAATTTGAGTAATGCAACCGAAGGGCCAGGAAGCGGCTTGCCGCTCTTCCCTCAAAGCTGGGCCAGTTCGTCTCTCCAGCCCTTTCTCTGGAGCACAGAGGCAAGTGAGGCTGAGAAGATGCCTCGCTCCCCAAGGGCCTTATCCCTGGGCGCCTCATTCCTTTCACAGGGTCTCAGGACCTACGATGCAGAACAGTCTTCTTGCCCCCAGATGCTGCCCAAGGGACTTCCAAGGTGGCACTATATGGGGAATTACGGTACTGGGAATTTGCCAGGAGGAAGAGTGTGTGCTTTACATGGGACTGAAATGTCCCTGCTGTTCAGAGAAAGGAGATTCAGAGAAGAAGGGAAAATCGGTGCCTTTTGCTGCAGCCAAATTTCCATCTTATTGCTGTTGCCGGCAACGTGATGTCCAGAGTCAGCTTCCTCCCCACCCTCCGCCCTTCACTAGCCTGGTCCCATAGAAACCTTCCTTCCCAGGATGCATTGTCGTCTATTCCAGAATCCTGGCTCTGTCTGTGAAGCTATAGCCGTGCCCCAACTGCCATGCCTCTCTGTGGGACCAGGGAGGCTGAGGAAGCCAGAGCAGAAGCCCCCAGAAACTTCTGTAGCTCTCAAAAAAGCTGTAGCCACAAGGGACCACATTTCTCGATAGTTGGATGAACAGCAAGCAGAGAACATTTCCTGCCCCTGTCGGAGGCCAGAACTAGTTGTCCCCTGCCAAACTCCATGCCAACTCCTCTTGCTCTCCACTCGGGCTTGTTCCTGCTAATGAAATGGCCATTTCACCAGTGTAACATTACTTAGCGATTTATTAGTGATTATTGATTTTCAGTTGTGGTTTCCTGGGACTGTGGGATGGTACAAATCGAAGGCATCCTGCCTGTGGATGTCCATCTAGTTGCTTGAGGCCATGGGCTCAGATGTAGGCGGCTTGTCTCATGCCAAAGGAGTCCAGAGAGGCGGCCGGTGCTGCTTCCTGCTGCTCAGTCTCCACTCACTGTCTCCTGAAGAACCCTCCATCCCACTTCCTCTAAAGCCCCAGCTACAGATGCAAACAGACAGGACTTTAAGTGGATGCTTTTATAATTTTTTTCCCATGGCCCCGACTGGATCCTGTTCCCCCTTCCCAAAACCCAACGCTACCCCCTTGTTCCTCAGAAGCCTCCCTCTTAAAGGATTCCTACTCCTTTGGAATGGTCCATTGTCCCTTAGTTGGGAAAATGGTGGCCTTCATCCCCTGGCAGAAAGGAAGCAGATGCCTCCGGGCCAGTAGTCTCTGCTACCTGTGGCCTTGGTCCTTCCTACCGACAGTCTTGGGCCTGGAAACAAACATAAGCTAGGCAGTCCAGCCCCTTCCCTGGCCCTGTCCGTGACTCCCAGCCCCAGCCTCCAGCCTGGGAAGGAGCAGGTGCTCCACACTCTCTTCCAAGTGTCTCCTGAGCACCTTGCTCCACCACCACACTGGTCCTGGAAGGAAGATCTGTTTAATTAAAAAAAAAAAAAGGAGAGCTATCAACACCTCTGAGCTTTGTCTGTCTCTTATTCCTGCCACTTTTGAAACAACCAGTTCTTTCCATGTGGGATCCAAGGAAGTTCTCGTGGGTCCAGCTGGATAGCACCTTGCCTCAAGCTTATAACCTATGTCTCCATCCTTGGCCTTCTCTGTTGACACCATAGCGTGGAATACTGGGGAACTTATTCCGTGCACACACATGTCAGGGAGGTAAGTTCCATGTAGAGAAACTTTGGCCTGGTGGGGGAAGGAGAGGAAGGATGACCGCTGCCCCCACCCACCCCGGTTCTGAGACGTGCTTCGTTTGGCTTCTCAGAGGGTTGATATGGCATCAGGCAAGCAGTCCCATATGATGGTACAGAATTAGATATCATAGCCTTGTTTGGTCTCTTCCTTCCTCCTTCCCTGTCTTACCCCTGCCCCCTTCAGTTCTTACTCCTGAAGGTTGTCTGGCTTTTGTTACTTTGAGAAACTTGCAACAAAGACAATGCCAGGCTTGGGTCAGTTGACCGTCAACTCCAGAACCCTGTGAAAGGGAGACGGCCTCCATCCTCATCTCCTTCAGCACCACGGTGGACCATGATGAAAATCAGACCCAACACCAAATTGTAAGAACAGTGTCACAAAGAAGAAAACGGTGGGGCTCCTGAGACCTGGGATAGAGACTCTGGGTGGCTAAGCCTGAGAAGCTCGAACCCCATATTCTCCCGAACCCTCCATGCTGGTAGCTTCTTTTCTTTTGCCAGAGGAGAGGAGCCTCCCGCTGTGTGGAAGTCCTGTGTGGCTGCCATGGCTGCCATGGCCTCACCTGATGTAGGAGCTTTACAAGATGATGTTTTTCCTTCAAGGCTGACCTCCACTATCTCTCATGGCTTCTGGGCTGAGAGCCAGGGTCAGATCTCAGTATAGCCCAAGCTTGGAAGTACAGTTCTCATTCCAACAGAAAATAGCTTGCATGCCAACAGGACTGTGGAGACTGGCTAAGATGTGCCCGTGAGAGGTGCCAGAGTGCTCATGGGAGTTAGGTATTGAAGGTGCTGGAGCCAGGGAGTCGACTGGGGGGAGTTCGGTGACCTACCAGCATTCACTAGTACCTAGGCGTTTAGTGTTCAAAATTATTGGAAATGCGTGCTAATACACTTTTGGGAAGGCTTCCTGAAACTTGGACGTGACAATGGCCTATAATAAATGAGATGGGACTGCTGTAACTTGGATGGTATAGTATTGAGGATGGAAGTATCATGTCCAGAGATGTATTAGAACAGATTTATTATGTGGCACCAGAAAACCCACCATTTGCCTGTGTTCCTTGCCTGGGACAAATAACATTTCCTTTAGAGAGGCAATAGGGATGAGGGGCACTAGCAATTTTGAGAAGTTTGATAGGTAGTTGTCCTCTCTAGGCTGGGTTTTATAGGATGAGGATGGCACCATGAAAGTGGGTTCCCTGGTGTCAGTAGACATGGTCAGACTCTAAAATAGCAAAGGCCAGGTGGCAACACTTAGCCATTATTATAGTGGGGAGCAAGGTCCAAGTAGCAACCAGGGTACCATGCCTGCAGGGCTCTGTACGATAACCAAAAAACCATTGTATTCCTAGGATAGATAGATGGAGGGATAGCTGAGCTTTCCCTTGATTAGGATAACTAAAAAAATATCTAAACCTTATAAGCAGAGGGTACATGTGAGCCACAACAATGTAAAATTCAGTTCCTTATCCAGGTTCCAGATCTACATCACTTCCCAAGCCCAGAGCCCAGATGGAAGGGGAGACTGGTCACCTTGGGGAAGAAGTGTCACCACAATTACATATGTCAAACATTCTCCCAACCCTCTCCAAAGAGAACTAAGGACATTTGTGAAGGTAACTGTGTTAGGGAACTGCTTCTACTTTTCAAGAACTGTTGAAGATAGGGTCCGAGCTTATCTTGGCATCAGGAAATCCAAGATGCCACCATGGTTTCCTCATTAGAGTGGGGACTTAGGAAAGTCAGCTGATATATGGAGTTCTGGCCCAGTGGTTTGATGGATCCGTGGGCCTGTCCTGTGGTCATTTCCTTGAATCCAAACTATATAATTGGAATAGATATTTTTAGCAGCTAGAAGAACCCTCCTATCAGTACCCTGGTTTGTGGAGTAAGGCTTATCGGTAGGAAGAAGCAAGTGAAAAGCACTGAAACCGTTCACTCCCTCAGCTGCCTCAGCCAAGATAGCCCATCAGAAGCAACACCAGGAGAAATTGCAAAAATTGGCTCCACTTTCAAAGACTTAAAGAATGCAAGGGTGATGCCTCCCATCAGATCCTCATCCACTTCACCTGTACGGCTCCAGCAAAAACCAGATGGGTTGTGGCAAGATGATGGTAACGGCTTCCTGCAAACTTCCCCAGGTGGTTGCAGCCCCGTGCTATCTTTGCTAAAGCAGACCAGAACATCCTGTGGCCCTCGGCACGTGGCCCGAGATCCAGAGAATGCATTTTATCTTAATTCCTGCCAATAAGTGGGATTAAAAGCAGTTTGCCTTGATCTGAGCAGTCCAGCAGTATATATAAAGCATGTCACCCCATGGTGAGGGGACTTCTCGGCTCTCAGCTCTCTCCTAATGTAATCCGTGGGGGTCTTGGTCTTCTTGACATTTCGTAGAACACCTTGCTGGTCCGTCATGTTGATAGAACTGCTGACCTCAATCTAGTTGGATCTGGTGAGCATCAAGTGGCAACTATGTTGGATGTCCTGGTAGGACACATGCAAGTGAGAGGGTGGGAGATAGACCCCCCAGAAGAGGCACAGGCTGCCATGTCAGTGAAATTGGTAGGGGTTTAATGATCGAACCATGCCATGACATCTCCTTTAAGAAAAAGAATAAATTATTTTTCCTTGAATTGACAACCACTAAGAAAGAGACCCAGAACTCCGTGGGTCTTTTTTGGATTTTGGAGGCAGCACAGCATGTAGCTGGGAATTTGTCTAAAGGTATTTCTTGGGTTGTTCAGAGAGTGCCAGTTTTGAGTGGGTTTTAGAGAAAGAGAGGGCTCTGCGGTGGGCCCAGGCTGAAGTACATGCAATTTTACCTCCTGAGCTAATGACTCATCGGATCCAGTGGTGCTAGATGTGTCTGCAGTAGATGAGAATGCTACGTGTGGGCTTCGGCAAGCTCTAGTACCAGAGTCATGGTGCGGACCCCCAAGGTTTTAGAGCAAGGCCATGCCTTCTGTAGCAGAGAAGTTTCTCCTTTTAGAGAATAGTTCCTGGAGTGCTACTGGGCTCTGGTAGAGAATTACCACTTGACCACAGAACCTCTAGTAACTGTAAGAATGCAGTTGTCCATCGTGAGCTAGTATTGTTAGATCCGTTACCTTATGAGGCTGGGCAAACCCATCCTTTATATGATGAAAAGAGTCATTTGACTTTAGATCCAAGAAGGTCCATGGACTCGACTAAATTACACAAATAGACGGTCCAAGTTTGGTGTCATCTACATCAGTGGCATTGACCATACCTTTCCCTTAGCTCATACCTGTGGCTTTACGGACTTTCCCGATGACCAATTGATAGAGGATAAAATAGTTTAGGCCTGGTTCACAGATGGGTCGGTACAAAGTAGTGGCGAGAGCTGACAAAGAAATGGGCTATGGCTACTTTCCCACCCCACTCAGAGAGGGAGTAAAGAGCAGTGGCAACAGGAAATATTCCTAGGGCATGGAGTTGCAAGGGGTAGAGTTGGTTATCAACTTGGGTGGAGGGAGAAGTGGCCTATGAAGTGATGAACCACCGGCTAGTGGCAACTGGCTTCGTTAGTTGCCATTGGTTCAATTTTGCCCATTTTCCAAATTAGTATGTTGGAGTCCTAACTAACCCTGGTTCCTGAGATTAAAGCCTTATTTGGAAACAGAGTCATTGCAGATGGTATTCGAAAAGATGAGGTTCTACTGGAGTAGGACAGGCCCCTGATCTAAAATGACCTACATCCTTATGAGGAGAGGAGATCAGAATACAGGCACACACAGGGAGGAGCACGTGAAAACACACAGGCATTGGTGGCTATCTACAGACCAAGGACAGGCCTCCCTTCCAGGCCTCAGAAAGAACCAACCCTGCTTACGCCTTGATTTTGGACTTCTAGCCTCTAGAATCGGGAGACAAGATATTTCTGTTCTTTAAGTTCCCCCAATCTGCACTACTTTGTTCTGGCAGCCCTAGGAAAATTAATACAGTAGCTGGCTAGGGACCTGGAAAGAACACACTTGGAAAACCACGTTCATGGCAAAGAGGCACAACAATGGGCACAGGATTCACTGGGATTACTGTGTAGCCAATCCCTCAATAGAGGCAGGTGTCATAGAGTAGCCTAGTAAAGGGGGACAACACACTATGGAGTTGAGGCCTCATCCTTCAGGATGCAGGGTGTACATCGATCCAGTGGCTGATATACGGTCCCCAATAGTTAAAACCCACAGATCTGGAAGCCAAGAGATGGATCTAGGAATGGGTCTTAATCACCATCATTCCCAGAGACCCATTTGTTGAATTTGTGCTTCCCTTCCCCGCAGCTTTAGTCTCTACCAGATTAGAGGTTCTGGTTTGATGGGACAGAATGTTTCCACCAAGGGTCACAGAAAGGATTCCATTGAACTTGAAGCCGCAATGACCATCTGGTCATTTCCGGTTTCTCATGCCAGCAAATCAGCAGGAAAGGAAAGGAGGGGTTAGAGTTGCTGGCATACAGTGGTGGCAGGGAGGAATGTACTTAGAGCTCAGGGAATTCAACGTGACCATTTTTCTTGATGCTTCGATGTCCACTAATAGAGGTGAATGGGCAATTGCAGAGACCCTGGCCCCACAAAAGCAAGGCAGCTAAAAGCTTGGAGTCTTTGGGAATACAGGCCTAAGTCACCTCACCAGGCAAGCAACACAGACCAGCCAAAGTGCTGGCCCAGGGAGGAACCTTCTAGAAGAGAGGGTGGAGTAGGAAGATGACGAATATTAATTATGGCCTAGACTAGACACCTGGGTGGCTCAGTGGGTTAAGCATCCACCTTCAGCCCAGGTCATGATCCTGGGGTCCTGGGATCGAGTCCCTGCACTGGGCTCCCTGCTCAGTGGAGAGTTTGCTTCTCCCTCTGCCTGCCGCTCCCCCTGCTTGTGCCCTTGCTCTCTCTCACAGATAAATAAAATCTTTTAAAAAATTATGGCCCAGGGATCAGACAGGGACTATCACTTTATCACCAACCCTCTTGCCTTAAGTCTTTGCAAAGATTACAGCTGGCATCACCCTGAAGGGACCTCTGGGATGGATTGGTCTTTGGACTTTGCATGTCTCAAGAAAAAGTGAGAGCATTTTATGTTCTCAAAAACGGAAGCCCCACATTCTTATATGGAGTTGGGCATAATGGAGAACACAAGCAAATCTGAGTGGCACAGGGATTGGACAGTGTTAGACGTTCCAGAGTCTCTCTGCCTCACCCATCTCTTATTCCAGCCCTGTTGTGGTGACCAGTTCCGTGGAGCTTCTGACTACCTTCACGCTGGTATGACCTGCCGGTACCCTGCAATGCCTCTGGAGGATGCTTCTCTCATACCTTGGGGTTCTCTGGTGCCAAGGGATGGGATTCTGGGAACGCACTCAATACCCATGCATACGTACCCTGGCATTCTGGGGTATTAACATCCCATGAAATAACTGCTTGCCTTTTTCTTCCATCATGGATGATGTCGAGATGCATTTCATATGGCTCCTGAGATAGTTGCCTTTCACAGTGTCCGACTTGATAAATGTGTTCTTGTGTTGACTTTCTAAATTTATTTTTTTTTTTAATTTTTGGAAGATTTCATTTATTTGAGAAAGAGAGAGAGCAGGAGCAGGGGGAACAGCAGGCAGAGGGAGAGGGAGAAATAGATTCCCTGCTGAGCAGGGAGTGTGGTATGGGGTTCAATCCCAAGACCCCAAGATCGTGACCTGAGCTGAAGGCAGAGGGTTAACCGACTGAGCCACCCAGGTGTCCCTTGTGTTGACTTCCTTCCCTGCATTGCTCCCCCTGCTCATCATTTCTGCTCCCTGGGGTTACTCTCCCCTGAATAGTATTCACATGTAAGTCTTTTTCTCAGATTCAGCTTTCTGGAGAGTGCATGGTAAGAGAGAAGGCACACGCCTGTCCTCACTAAATTTCCATACTGGTTGCAGAGACAAGATATAAGACATTTGTACACCCAGTGTAAAGTGTCTCATACGGGGGCTCTGCCCAATGCCGGAGTGTAAGAGATCATAGGAGTCCTAAGTAATCTGGGGAGAGGTGCTCAGGAGGGTATCCTTAAATTGCTATGGTTTAGCTGATATATGAAGCATGAGTAGAAGGTTCGTCAGGAAAAAGGTGTGCGAGCCAGTGCTTTTGGGGGAGAAGTGTTTTTGCAGGGATAAGGGGAGGAGAAGATGCCTCAAAGATTGCTGGCTGTTTCAACCTTGGAAGCAGTGGTGGTTATGGGGACATGGGGGATATGGGGCCAGCCAGAGAGGAGTGTTCTTTCTAGAAGAAGTGAGGCCCCAGAGGTGATAGGACAGTATGGGGTTCCAGGACCCAGGGGAATGGGTCAGTCATCCACAGGGGAAGGAGCCACCTTTTTTCCTTTGAGACTGAAGAAAAAGAAGGAAGAGCAAGGGAGGTGTGCAGTGATTCTGAGGTGGAGATGACAATGGAAGCTTCTAGTTGGAAGACTCTGGTCTTCTCTGCAAAGCCCGAGTCAAGCCTGCTGCTGGTGGAGTCAGGGTGGGGCCTGGGCTGGAGGAGGCTGGTGGCCAGGCTCAGGACAGCTGCTGTGGGGAATTCCAGAGGGATTGAGTTGACGGAGGGAGAGCCTCGGGTCCTACCTGCTTGCCAGGCAGACGGAGCTTCATGTAGAGGAGGGCCTTGAGATGTTTGCTGAATGTAGGGTGGGTTTGCCATTTGTGGCCTAAATTGCTGTGAGTTCACACTTACCCTCCCTTTGACCCGTGCTTGGTTCCCTTTCTTACTGCCACCCCCACTCTCTCCAATGCACCCTCCTTCCTATCCCCGAGCCTTTGCCCGAGTCGTCCCTCATGCAAGCAACAACTGGTCTTAGATCCCCCCAAGCCACAACCCACATTCCTCAAATCGCAGCTCCAAGCCCCACCTCTAAGGAGCTATCTTTGTGATTAATACCAACCATTCTCCAACCCCTCAGCAGAAACCCCAGACTGGCCCTCTTGTCCCATGCACTCCTATAATTCCTGTTGCTTTCCAAATTTAGCCAGGGGATGACAAGCACCTATCTCAGGACCCCGTTAGAATGCCAGCTCTGGCCAGGAGCCCAAGGACCACTCCAGGGTCTCCTAAGCCAAGTCCAGGCATCCATAAGGAGTCCAGGGAAGTCTCTGATGAGAGCCATGGATGTGGGTGCAGAATACGGGGTGTGCCCATGGATGAGATTCTGGGCATTTTTCTGGAGAGAAGTTCCAGATGAGAAGTTTCTCTGCCCCTAACCAAGATCCATAACAGCCCAGAAGCACGCTGTGGCTCTTTCTTGGTGGACCCCCCTGTGCCGTGGGCCTGTGCTGCTCTGTACAACTCACTGGCAGAGCGTAAGAACCAAACAAACAGGCAAATGGTCGCTGCAAACGCTCAGCCGTGACATCCCCAACATCCCAACAAATGGTTGACCATTAGAGAACTAACCAGCTTTATGGTCTTGTGGAAATTTAGAAGATCCTAACCTTGTGGGGCTAGACCACGAGTTTTGCCAGAAAAAGAGAGGTGTTCTAAGAAAAAAGGATTCTGAGATCAGAAAAGCTTGGGGGATCCTGAGTTAAACAGCATGAGTCTTCCTGAGGTTACGAAGGCTTTGGATTAAAAGGGCTCTGGGGCACCTCCTACTGACCAGCTTTGGGTGGGAACCGGTTTCGTGAGTTTCACCCCCTACTTCAGTGGAGAAGTCCCCTGGGCACCTGAGCTTCCTTGGGGACGAGTGGACGCGGGGGGCACATGTGTGTGCCCGAGTGCCGCCTGGACTGTCACTCCCCACCCCCGCCCTCGGCCCAAGCTGCCACCTGTCTGTGTCTTTTCTACGATCCCTTGTGTTTCGCTTCCTTACGTCCCAGATGCCAGCCCGAGTGCTTTACAGTTACTCACTGCAGCAGGCGAGGTTCGCCAGGGAAACTGGGCCAGTGCGTTATAAATATATAAGGAGTGTATTAAGGAGTTGGCTCACGCGAGTGCGGGGGCTGGCAAGTCCAACTTCGCAGGACAGGCCAGCGTGCTGGAAGCTCAGGCAGGAGCTGATGTTGCCATCTCGAGGCAGAATTGCCTCCTCCTCCGTAAACCACGCTTTTGTTCCTAAGGCCTTCCCACTGACTAGGGTGGGCAGCTGGCCCCTGACAAAGGCAGGATCGGAATGCAGGTAGCCTAATTTCAGAGGGCGCTCTGCCACCACAGCGGGCTACACGGCAGAGCAGCCTGGCCCCTGAAAGTCAGTTTCTCAGGGGAGGGGCCCCCAGCTCCGGGTCAGGCTTTGGGGCCCAAGGTTCAAGGCCGGGGGGCGGTTACGCACCCCCTCCCCAAGATTTTCCACTGACAGGAGACCTTCCCACAAAGGCGGCAGAGACTTGGCACCTGTCTGGGCTTTATTTGCCTGCATGTTTGTTTGGAAGTGTCTCCGGCTCCTGTTTCCCGGGAGTGTGTGCTCAGGCCTGCGGGGGCAGGGAGTGCGGACTCGCCCCCTGGTCAGACCTGTGGAGCTCGAAATCTCTGCTCTAGAGTCCCACTCAGGAGCTGTCCCCCAAGTCTGAAGCTACAGGTTCCTGCCCCAGCTAGTACCCCAAGCCAGGACTGTGGCAACAAATTTCCCAAATGGACAGGCTTCCGCAAAATGTGCCTCCCATGCTGGCCAGAGGGCTACACTGCAGGCCTCGTGTCTGCTGAGGATGGGAGCTCAGGTTAGGCTGGAGCCAGGGGCTGGGGAGGGGACCGTCCCTGGGATTGGGCCTGGCATGGTGACATCGGAAGAGACCTTCCCCCCACTGGCCTTGGCAAACCTGTCTGTATGATGAGAGGGGAAGACCAGAATGATCCTTAGTGGGCTCTCTGTCTGACAACCGGGCCTTGGATGGCAGAGTTTGAAGCCACTTTCCTGAGGGCGCTGTTGAGGACTCTTCTTCTGGAGCTCGGTCTCAGGAGGTGGCTACAGACAGCTAATGGCTAGGTTGTGCTCATTCACACACTTGCATAAAACAAGCAGAACCCCAAAAACCTCTAGTAGGGGACACCATTCTAGGGTCAAGGGATGGCAGTTGAGACAAATAAAACTTGGGAAGAATCAGGAATTTTAGGAGAGGCAGCCTTGGCGATTACTCCCTCCCTTCCTTTTCTCTATCCCTCCCTCCCTTCTCACTGTCATCTGACCCCAGGCACAGCTGAACAGGGACAGCAGGCACCCATGCATCCCAGGGGCGGGGAGCGGAGGGGGCGAGCAGCAGCATTCTTCCCCTGCTGCCTCTCGCCCCTCACATTTAACACACACTCCCCCATTACCCCGAAAGAAAAATGTCAGTATTCCAGGAGGCAGTGCAAATGTGGGCTGGCCTTGGTGCCTCAGAGCCTCACTGAAGGCGACCACAGATGTGTGTGCCCAGGCTCCGGCCTCTCTTTCCTTCCAGGACTTCGCGTGGCTTATCCTTGGGCCTCAACCCTGATCATAGCGAGGGCAGCCCTGATCAACACCAAGTTTAGAAGAGACAGCTGGCCCAGCTGAGGCACTCCAGGAGGTACCCTCTGCTGGGCTATCTCAGGAAGAAGAGCCTAGAAGCCTGAGTTCTCGTTCCTGCCTCTGGCCCACTGGGCTTCCATAAGAGGACTCCCTTGGCTTCTTTACAGATTCCCTAACAGGTTCCTGTCCATTCGGTTCATCCATCCATCTGCTGGTCCTGTCGCCCACTGCATGTGGATCAGGAGCTAGCACGAAAGGCAAAGCAGTGGCTGCGAGCTACCTCGTCACTGCCCTCCTGATGCTTGCCATCTGGCGGGCAAGACAGACAAGGAACAAAGAATTGTTTCAAAGGCTACGGGGAGTCCACTGCCACTCTAAAAGGGGGCAGGGAAAACTATGCTGAAGATCAAGGCAGGGGCATTCTGTCCCAGGGGTCCTAGCTCCCAGCCCACGGCTCCCTCCACCTCTCCTCGCCACCGTCCCTTAGTTCTTCCACCCACCCCCAGCCGATGACGAGGTCCAGCACTGGCTGCCTCTTGCCGAACCTGGCGATAAACCTAAGGCCCTTGGCAAGGTGGAGAGAAGGCCAGCACGCAGGGAACCAGGGTACCTTATCCACCTGCCTTGATATCCCATCCTCCCTGGGGGGCCAGGCTCAGCCCTGGGGCTCCTGACACCTAAGGGTGGGACAGGGTGACAGGGACCTGAAGAGGGGGGCTGTTATCAGGCTGGGCCCAAGGAGAGAGTGACCCAATTTGGCGAGGGATGTTGCGGCTGTGGCTGTGTTTAGCATGTAGAAGGAACCAGCCAACACTGGGCCCCTCCTCTGTGCCTTAAACGTGCACTTGACAGGTATGGAAGCTGAGGCTTAGAATGGGGAGAAGTGTGACTTATCCAATGTCACTGGGCTAGTAAGTGACAAGGCTGGGATCAGACCCCACACCTTAGGCCTCTGGGGTCTATTTTGCCATACTGTTGTGAAGGGTCTTGAAGGGAAGAGGACCCAATATTGACTGGCCCCAGCATGACGGAGTCCAGGGGACATCGGAATATCAGAAAGGGGCAGGAGGGAAGGCTGGCGGGGTGGCAGCAGAGACCAGAGGTAGCTCTGTTTCCGGAGATCGCCCGCAGGGTCCTCCAGGGCTGGGAGCGCATGACCTCTTCTCTTGCCACACGTTTGCCTCCGGTTTCGGAATGGCAGTCAAGGCTTTTCAAGAGCTGTCATCACGGCCTGGTCCGCCTCTGCTCAACACTTGCCCAGGTGTCTGCCCAGGCGTCACCCTGACGCCTGCCCTGTGTTGGACGTCCAGTTGGTGGGCCAACCTGACGACAGAAAACCCAGAGGCACAGAGTGGAAGAGACATGCCCAAGGCCACCTGGCCCCCCAGTGGCATTCTTGTGCCTCTCTGACCCATATTGAAGCGTCCATGTTGTGCCTTTCCATAGAATAGGGACTTGGCTCCTGCTAGCTAAGCCACGTTCCTGAAGTTTCACAGAAGAATCTGGAATTCTGTGATAGCCCCCTCACACTAAAACACTGGTTCCCTTTGCTGCCACACAGATGCCGTTCTGCTGGCAGTTTGCCTGCTGCTCACCGTCCACCGGGAACAGAAAACATGGCCCCCACGCCTATGACCGGACCCTCCAGCTTTCTTTCTTTCTGGGGTGGGGGGGCTAACAGGAAGTCCCTAGACCCTCGGTGCCCAGGCCTACCTTCCTTCAATAAGCCTCATGATCTGGACCCATAGTCATGACACAGAACATCTGAGCAGCCCCGTCGGGGGTGTCCACCCGATCTGGAGCTAAATGTGGAAGGGCCGGAATCTCAGGAATCCTTTAGGCTCTCGGATTCCACCTTTCTCTTTTGCGGGAGGGGGGGGGAGAAGGAAAGAAGGAGCAGGAGTTGTGAAACCGTATCCTTAGCCCGGACTCTGGTGCTGGGGGGAGAGGGAGGGTCAGAGATCCCACACCAGGAGCCCCTCACCCACCCTCCACCCCCTCCTTGGTCACTTTGGCCCCCAGGTCCTCCAGCGGGTTTCCGGTTCAACCAGACCCCTCTGGAGCCCCGGAGCCCTGTGTCTAGGGCTTTGGGCCCCCGCGCTGCCCCAGAGGTGGGGTCCCGTGGGGCCCAGCTGCCTGCTCCAAGTGGGGCTGGGGGCCCCTTGCCAGGCGGGCCTTTTCCTGCCCCCATGTCTCTGTCCCAGGCTCGTCCCGTGGCAGTCTCAGTCTCTAGGGCCGCTCCTCTGCTCCATGGGACCTGCCCCCGCTGGCCCTCTGAGGAGGACGGGAGAGAGGGCTCGGCAGGGAGGGGCCCCCGGAAGGCAGCCCTTGGCTGTCTCCTCCATGCATTCCCGCCACACTGGGGACACGGGCC
>PISX010008037.1:0-84797 GCA_004024625.1 Mellivora capensis | reverse complement strand
AGGAGAAGCAGACTCTCTGCTGGCAGGGAGCCTGATGGGGGACTTGATCCCAGGACCCAGGGATTATGATCTGAGCTGAAGGCAGCCACTTAATCAACTGAGCCACCCAGTTGCCCTACATCTAAATTCTTAAATTCAGCAGTACTCTGCATTTTGAAGCCTATGAAGTAAAATTTCAGCACTCTTCTTGGGCCACTGACCCTGTGTCCAACCCCACTGTTTGGCCTGGGCACACCTACCAACTCCACCATTGGAGTGAGGATGGCACGTGTTGCTTCTGCACAGTGACATCCTTCACATACTTGGTGGCTTTTCAGATATGCATACCCTTGATGGCGTGGGCAGTTTCACCTGTGTTTTTAAAGTCAACACAAAGATTTGAACCTCCCGATTCGTGTGATTTTGTAGGCTTTTCTGGGCCGAGTATATAGCAAACCATTTTCAGAGCTCCCTTTAGGCTTCTTATGGAAAGAACGTTAATTACATTTTTAAAATATGACTTGGCAAAGTAATTTGACAATAATTTATTGAGCATCTCCTTGTACCGAGTTTTATTCTCATTTTTGTGCATTAAATCTCATTTCATCCTTACCACAAGTACAATGATGGTGTGACTAGATTATAGTACCTGCCCATTTTATAAAGCTCAAAAAGATAGTGACATGAGTTACACAGTTAATAAGCTCTGGAAAGCCAGGATTTTATTCCAGCTATGTCTGGATCTGAAGCCAGTGCTCTTTTCCTGTATACCATTCTGCCTTTCAGGTATGAAATATGGCTGTGTTTGCCAGTTAATCCTGTCTACACTGTGTTTACCAGTCACTCTAGCCCAGGGTGGGTATATATTGCACACCTAGCCCTGGGCTTGCATTGCAAGTAGTAAATCTCTGCAGGGCCGATGCCAGATACAGAGAGGATGGAGCAAATGACACATAGCTTCTGTCCTCCAAGAGCTGATTACCCCATTAAGAAGGTTAGCAACCACATGATTAAGGATAGATAAAGCAAAGTGTTCTGAAGGCCCAAAAGCCACTACAATATGTGATGTTTAGAGAGTTTAGAACAGAGAGATAAGAGAGATCTGAGAAATCAGGAGAACCTTTTAGAACGAATAGGATTTCAGGAAGGTGGGGATAAAACTCCAGGCGGATATTTCAACTTAAACAAAGGTATTAAAGTGGGAAAGTGTATGTTCTGGGCTTTGCTTAGGGAGGGCATCAGGGATCACGATAGCAATTGATCCTCTTTGGCTGGTCAATTGCAAGGGAGCTGTGAGAATCATGGTAAGAAGATTGCTGAGCTCAGCCAAGGGCTCAACTGAGACTGACATGATCTTGGAGTGGCTGAGAATGGCAAAATGGTGATTTCCTCCAGTAGTGCGTGGCTTCCTTTGCTTTCCTACCACCACAAACAACAAGCCATTCCCTGGGCCTTTGCTCACACACCTTTCTTAGCCTGGATTCCTTTCTCCCTTTCCCCAGCTACCAAGCTCCAATTGGCATCCTGCCCTTCCCCTCATTTACCCTTTCCAAACATCCTGGCCCCTCTTTGCTTTTTCTGAAATACAGACAGACTCCTGTCTTGGGACCTTTGGATCTGATATTCCTCTGCTTGGAATATTCCTAACATCCGGCATGTCTTTAGTGAAATGACTTTGTCTCACAAGACCACCCATCTAAAATTTCTAGCTCCTACCCAACATTTTCTATCCCTCTTTCCTGCTTTCTTTTTGTCTGTAGCCTTTAATAATGTGTTTTGTTTATTATCTGTACTTCCTAGAAGAATATGAGTCCTACAGAAACAGGGATTATTGTTCTGTTAATTGACACTAAATTCTCAACACCGATAACTGTATCTGACACATAATAAGCTGGAAATATTTGTTAAATGAGGAAGTGGATGACCCTGAGGCCTCAGTCCAATGCTGCCTTCTCCTTAATACCTCCTCTCGATTCCTACTTTGTCTCTCCTGCAGGAGAGTTGCTTATGGGGAATTTAACAGGGGATAAGTCACAGGGATTAATAGATTTACTCAACAAATACTTACCAAGCTCCACTGTGTCCAGATACATGGTATAGGACCATGGCCTCTTGCACAGAAAATTTCTGAGACCTTTTCTCCATTCTTAGTGCCACCTTACCTGCTCAGGCCTCAGAAACTTGGACAAATGGCATAGCCCTCTCAGTGGTTGCTGCTTCCAGTATTCTCTTTCAATATCTTTCTCATTCTGCTCCGGAGGTTAAATGTCTGGTCCACAAATACAATCTCTTTCAACTGAAAATACTTTACTGTTATTGGCTTTGTTTCCCCCACACCCTCGGTGACAGCACACAGAGGGCCTCCCACGTGGCCTCATCAGTCTTTTCAGCTTCATCTTTCACCATGTCTTAATTCCACAGTTTGCATTTTGCCAAAGCCCTTTTCTCTCTCTTACTACCAAGCCTTTGACCTGTTCCTTTCTCTTCCTAGAATGCCTTTTTCTCTCCTTTTCAACAAACTTACTCATCTTTCGAGAATAGACTAAGGTGACACCATCACTTTGAAGCCTACTGACTGCCTCTCTCAGCCCAAAATCTCGCTCTAGGTTCCCCAGTCGCCTCCATACCACCACCCCACTCCTACACAGTTTTCCTGCTTCATATCACATATTAGTCTGCACTGAAAATGGCTAGAAATGTGTGTCTCCGCTACCTGTATATTCTTGGAACTATGTTGTTTATTTCTCTGCCACAGCACCCTCATCTTCCTGATGCAGCTAAGCAAATGTAATAATGTACTCTTGTTTGTGAATATGATACCTGACACCTCTAAAATTTCTAATATGAATTATAGATCACAAATCTAGAAATCACTTGTTCTTTGGCCTCTTTCTGTTTACCCAGGGCAGAACACTCATCAGGGTGGATATCCGACTTTCAGAGATCTCTGTTGTCTCCTGATTCCCACCCTCAGTGATAGACCCATATAGTCTTTCCTCCCACAAATTTTACATGTCTGTTGGGCCTTGTGTTTGGTCCTGAGAATACAGGCCTGCACATCATCTCTCTGAAAGTTGCCTTCCAAATGATGATATAATAGAAGTAGTTCTGGAATGGGAGTCAGTGAACTAGGTTCTGACCCTAGCTAAGCCATGAACTTGCTTTGTGACTTTGAGCAAACCTGTTTCCCTTCTCCACAGCTATAAAATGTGATGCTCATACAAGTTCATCTCTCAGATTCTCTTCGACTCTCATCATCTGAGAACATGTAGCTGAGGGCAACTCATGCCACACTGTCTGAGTCAGCCATAATTTGCCAAGCTTTTGTGAAAATCACTTTGCATACAGGTTGCATGCAGATCTCCAAACACCCCTGAATTATGAGTTTTGCTCTCAGTAAAGCTTAAATCGGAAGGAGTTTTGAACTTTCTGTGATCCCCATTGTGGTCCTGGTTCTGAAAATAAGAGCTTCTTGAATATTTTTGTTAGAGAAAGCGCTGAAAACCCTTTCTTTATGAGTCACCTTAAGTACTCATTAGATTTGTATTCTTACACTAGACATGACAAGTGTCTCCAGCCCTGTTTTATGAATAAGGCACTGAGGAATAGAGAGGTATAATTATTTAGGTTAATCTGAGTTATACTTAGTAAAAACCAAAATTATCTATGTTATCATCAGCCTTTAGAGGTTCTCTTAACCTACTCAGGCAGGGTTAGGAGCCCCTCTGGGTTCCCACAGCTCCCTGTGCTTTCTCTTATTTTAATTGTGTGTCTGTCTCCAATCAGGAATCAAACCTGACTCCTCTGGGCATGTGTGTGTGACACAGATAAAAGTGTCAGTTAACGTTCCTTTAATGGAACTGGACTAAGTTTTTGTTAATATGCAAATTTGGGCATCACTTGAGGGAAAAGTTACCATGCATTCATTCCAGGCCAGAGGGGGAACTCTTAACCAAATAGCTAATTAGATCTATTTCAATGGAAAACCCCTGGAAACTCAGGAAACCAGGAAACCTGGCTGGGTCTTACAGACGCTACTTAGCCAGATGTGCAGTGAGCAAGCCAATTTACCTCTCTATTGCCTGGTTGCCTTTCTGTGGCCTAGAGCGGCCTTGCCTGAAGTCACACAAAACAAGTACTGCAGAGCTAATCATTGATTTTGTGACTCCTGAGTCTAGGGCGTTTTGCAGTTCTACTTTTGCTTCTCAATTCAGTATTTTCCATCATCCCGCAAGGTATACAGAGATGAAAGAAGTGATCCCTCACTGGGGAATATTTATGAACTGAACCTTGAAAGGACAGTTGTAGTAGCAGAAAGGACACTAGAAACACTTCAGATACAGAGAATAATAGCTCGAGCAAAGACCTAAAGGTAGGAGAGGGCTAGAAACAGTCCTGCTTATACCTGTATAATGGGAGGCTTCCAGAACATTCTTTCGGGCACCCTAAAGTCAATCATTCTACTGTGTTCTATTTCAGGGAGTCCCTTGACAGAACGGAAAGTATTGATACCCAGTTGTTGTGTATCCTTTGCAACGGCTGATGATCCATCTCCTATCTACACCCACGTGGTTGAAAACACAGATTCCCCCATCTGGAATTTTCAACAGCAGTCAAGGTTTGTATTTTATGATATCCCATCAGCTTTCCAGAATCTCCTTTTTATTCCAAGAGACAAACTCAGATCAAAGGATATAACAGAGGGAACAATATTAAGCAGACCTGGAAAATGCTTTTCTTATCAAGCAGTTATTTAATCCTGGTGCTTATGAATTTAAAGATCTTACTGCAGTATTTTTTTTTTTAACTCTTTTTGAGCTCAGTACAACTCAAAAATTATTCAGTGAAAACCGCTTAGATGCCCCACTCTGTTCTAGAGACTGGGAATTAAAGATGATTAAGACAGTCCCTGCAATTGCACTATTCATGGTCTACCTGGGAAAATATACATTAGAATGTGACAAGTGCTGTAAAATTAGCAAAAAAATGATTCTAGTGCCTCAGAAAGATAATTTAGCTTAACCTAGAAGTTCAGGGAAAGCTTTTTATTTTAAATAAGATAGTTCAGCTGAGTATTGAAGAATGTACACAATTTATCTAGGTGAAGAAGGTATAGCTAAACTAATTTCAGGAAAGCCTGTGGATTGTATATCCTTGAAAAAGATTTCTGCTGCATTGGAAAGAGCCCAGGCTTTGCACTTAGAGAGACGTGGCCTCTAGTCCCATCTCATTTACTAGCTGTGTGAACAAATTAAATTGTATCTCTGACCCTCAGATTCCTCATCTGCAAAGTGGAGTTAATTGTTACAGGGTTATTGTGAGGTCCAAATTAAGTGACATTTAGGAAAATGACGTAAAATGAGCAGGTGCTCAACAAATGTTAGGTCTCCTTTGGAAGACTCAAAGAAGTCTTCCAAAGGAGAAGGAGGTGGAGCCCTGTTGGTCTGCTGCAGTGCGGTTCAGAGGTCAGGGGCTGACATTCAGGCCCAGTGCTCGTCCTCCCTTTTCTTCGTTACATCTGTTTCATCGTCATTGAAAGTGTGAGTTCTAGTATAACGACTGTTACCATTATCTTTATCCTGCATCACCTTTTATAAGGTTTCTCACTTGTCCACCAACACTAGCCATACCACATGGTGTCTGATCTGCTGTTTTCTCAGTGTTTCCATACCTAATTGAGCCCTAACAGTTGTTCACACGTACAGTGTTTTGAAATTTGAGAGGCCGACCTGAGTCAGGAGCTAAAACTACAGTGACAACTAGTACTATCTATGGTGAACTACTGGAAATCATAGAAATTCTCGCCATTATGGCCAGGTACTTGATCTAAAATATAAAATCTGCCTTAAAAGGGAGGAGGCTAGAGGGCTTAGCTCCTAATTGAAGGTGATTTATTCATTCAGAGTATAACATTATGGACTTGACAAAGGGACATTGACAGTCTCCTAATTTTATTCCCTCACTTCAAAGTTAAAACTGTAGACCAGGGAGGTTACATAGTCTGTTGGTAGCAGAGGAAAGAAGAGAAGAAAAATGAGTAATGGTTCTGTTTACAGTTGCTGTATCACAAAATTATTTCATTTGATGTTCCTAGCAACCTTATAGGTAGAAAATATCCCATTTAATCGGTAAGAAAGCCAGGGCTCAAAATGTTTGAGTCTCCAGGGTCCTCATGTAACCATAGCAGAGCTGGAATGCAGAGGTGGGTATTCTGAACACCAGGTAGAATTCAGATTTTTGACACAATACTTATTTCACTTTATCACAGTGCCTCCTATTGTCTTGAAGTGGGTTCTCTTCAGTTCCCTAGGGGTATCTAGGGAAAGAAATTAAATTTCTTAGTTTTCCCTGGATTTCCTCCTAAAGCAATGTCACCTGGTGTGGAACTTTCCAAATCTTTGTAATTTAAAATGGTATAAGTCATTTCTTAAATAAAATGTGTTAGAGGTGTTTATTGAACTCCATATCAACTTCTTTTCTGATATGAAAATAGGATACTTTCTTATTTTGGTGCCTTACCTTTGTACAGTGTGGCTTTTAGAATTAAGCAAACTAAGCTTTAAGTCCCAGCCCTGCCACTTACTGATTCTCCTGTGACCTTGAGCAAGTCACTTCACCTCTCTGAGCCCACCTTTATCATCTGTAAAGCAGGGATAATAATGCCAATGTCTAGGCTTCTTTGCAGATTATACATATATGAGACACTAGTCACTGTGCCTGGCCCACGGTAGGCACTCGGTGGATGTTGTTTTTCCCCTCTTCTCCCTTCTCACCATTCCGTTTTCTACATTAGATAAAAAGAATCCCTGCTGTGCTCCAGTAAAACTGTTCCTTACATCTTGAGGAGCTCCCTCTCCATACTCCCTCTCATCCTGAGAAACAGAGTTTGAATGTGGCAGATACCATCAGGTGGGAAAGTACTGCATTAGGGGAGCCTGATTTCAAGTCTTGGCAAGTTACTTCTCTCTGAGCTTCCATCCCTCATTTTACCTGTGAAAGTAAAACTATATCCTCGGAGATGACCATGAAGTTGAAATGAAAGTGTTAGGAAAGTGCTTTGTAAACTATAAGATATTCTTCAAATCTAAGTTTCATACAGCAGATGCTTCCTACACCATTAATTTATGGTGAATGTTTTTCTTAATAGGCTATCAAAAGAGCTTCTTTTGGACCCTCAACAAACTCTGGTCTTCAAAGTTTGGCATAAAGGAGGTATGAACTCTATTCTGTGAATATCTGAAAATAAGCTCACATCCTGTTGACAATTTCCAATCCATTCCTTTTTTAACCAAGTGAAACCATGGCACTTGTGATGCAGGGATGCATATATATGTTAGAGGGAATCTCACAGAAGGCCACATTAGTCTCCTAGGGAATTTAAATCCTTAGAAGTCATGTCATTTTGTTTGACTTCCTGCTTAGTGCAGAAGTCCAAGTACATTTCACCTTTCCAATTGTATCTCATCAGTCAGAGTGAACAGCCTGCCATACACAAGTGATTTCAACCCCCTGTATGATGTTGTACCTTCTGTTGGCTTATTAACCAAGACCCCAGCATTTTTAAGCTGTACACAAAACTAGAGTCTTGTTTTAAGAGCCTCTAAGAGGTGTTGTCATCATGATCCTTGAACCTAGTTTTATTCAGCTACCATTATTAATAGGCATAATCCAACAACATCAAGAACACGGACTCTAAAGCTACACTCTTGGGATTCAGATACCAGTTCTTACCCCTCACAAGGTGGTATGACCTTGGGTGAATGACTTAATTTCTCTTTACTTCAGCTTCTTTATTTATAAAATAGGGATAATAGTACCTACCTCAGTGGGAGAATTAAATGAGTGTCTGATACTTGATAAAACCATCTATTTTTATTGTTCTTATTAGTGAATGACAGTATGCTGAGAGCTTTATAAACATTTCAAATCCTGCAGTGTAAAAATATAATTCATTCATTTTTTAAAAATTTTTTAAAGATTTTATTTATTTATTTGACAGAGAGAAAGAGAGATCACAAGTAGGCAGAGAGGCAGTCAGAGAGAGAGGGGAAAGCAGGCTCCCTGCTGAGCAGAGAACCCGATATGGGGCTCGATCCCAGGACCCTGAGATCATGACCTGAGCCGAAAAGGCAGAGGCTTTAACCCACTGAGCCACCCAGGTGCCCCTAATTCATTCATTGTTACAAATGTAACAGCTCAGGCCCAAAGATGAGAAGGTCATATACTTATTAATCAGTGGAGCCAGAATTTGAACCCAGTTCTGACTGGCTATACAGCCTTCACCATTTGTAGTTCACCGTGCTAGTAACATTGGATGGGGAAAGTGAGTGAATGAGGACATCCAGCTATCTCACACCTTCTATAATTAGAAACTTTTGTCTTAATTAAATCCCTCCTATAAATCTAGCTCCTTTAACATTCTTGCTAGGGCCTAGTTTCTAAACCCTCAGTTGTTTTGAGTCTACAGCCTTACAGGTTTTTTTGCCAGTGGTAAGTTTCACAGCTAACCCCAGAACCTAATAAAGACCTGAGAGTAGTCAGTGTGTAAAGGAAATAGACTTACCTGTCTCTCCTCTAGTGCTTCTGTTTGGAAATCATGCTGTGAATCCAATTTCGATGATTTGTCCCATGCTCCTACCTTGGATTCACTTATCATGTCCCCCACCCTCACCTAATGTCCTAAATGTGGCAGAACTGATCATAAATCCATTTTCTCTGAATCAACATAAGGAATTCCTGCTGTATTTAACTAGGCTTCATCCTCCTGCCTGGAATTCTATTCTTCTCTTTTCTCTAAAGTATTCCACAGATTATCAGGCAGACTAGGGTTTGCCTCAGTTCAGCTTTTACTATAACAAGGCAAAAAAAAAAAAAAAAAAAAAAAAAAGAATAACTTCAGTCATAATACAGACCTGGATTCAAATTTTGGTTTTGCCATTCACAAGTCATATGACCTAAGCCAAAACACTTTACCTCTTTGAGCCATTGTTTCCTTAATAATGAAATTAGGACAATAGTACCTGCCCTACAGGATTTTTATAAAGATTAGAGATTATGTTTGGCACATAATTGGTGCTTAATAAATGGAGCTATTTTTATTATGCCTGCTATGTGTCAGGTACTGTGTTAGGGCTATTCGGTATAGAGAAGAGCAAAATTCCCTATCTTCTAAGACCCCTAGAGAATCCTGTAAAACCCTGTTGTAAATGGAGAGGGGGAAAATGCCTAGACCCAACTGACCACACTTACCTAACTCTGTCTCTCAGTGGAAGTAGATGTCTCTTTTCCCTTAACTCCAGCCTTTCCACACAGCCTCAGCTATGCAATACATTCAATAAATATTTGAGTTCCTACTCTGTGATAGACACTATGCTAAGTGCTAGGGATTCAAAGGTAAAATAAGGCATACATGGTCTTTACCTTCATGGAGCTTGTGTCCCCAGGCAGCAGGTGGGGTGGGGGTGGGGGCTAAACAATTAGAAGATAGTATGATTAGACAAATATAGGGTGTTCTGGCAGGGAATATCTAACTCAGACTGACAATATCAGAGAAGGCTTCCTGGAGCATACTTCAGCTGAGAAATGAAGGGGCGTGACAGAGTATAGTCAGAGGCAACAGCAAATACAAGAGTCTGGAGTAAAGAAAGTATGAAGTAAGTTTGAGATCATAGAACATAGAACTACAAAGAGAGAATGATGGGTTGTCCCACTAAATATGATATTAAACTGAGCTCTTCAAAGCTATTGTTTTTCTCAGTGATCGACTTAGCCTGATTTCTCCTCAGGTATGTTTAAGATGTAGTGTTAGGGGGGCGCCTGGGTGGCTCAGTGGGTTAAAGCCTCTGCTTTCTGCTCAGGTCATGATCCCAGGGTCCTGGGATCGAGCCCCACATCGGGCTCTCTGCTCCGCAGGGAGCCTCCTTCCTCCTCTCTCTCTCCCTGCTTCTCTTGCCTATTTGTAATCTCTGTCTGTCAAATAAATAAAATCTTTAAAAAAATATATTAAAAAAAAAAGAGATGTAGTGTTAGGAAAAACCCTCAACCTGTTACCTAAAGTTACAATCTATCAAAAATAGGTTATGCATGGGTAACCAAATAAAACAAGATTACTTTTCTTTGCAAAGCTATAAGAAAAATCTTTGGAGTGCAAATTAATGGTTCTAGCCATCATTCTTCACTCCCATTGGGTAAGAATTACTTGACTCTACTCTGAGGAACACAATGTCAAACGTTCATAGACTCTTAAAGGCTGTCCAAGTTGAAGAGGATCTTAAATGTGGTTCAGTCCTTCTCATTGTGTATGTGAGACTTGAGGTTTGGGGTGTTAAAGTAATGTGTTTTCAAATCAAAGCCACACTCAGATTAGCTGTTGTGGTGCACTGCTTCCTTGTCCCATTCTACATTGGTAGTTCATTTGTGTTCTCAGTGGTTGTTTATCAACTTCCTCGTGATGTGGGAAGATTTATGCCGGAATGAAGAGTGTAGGAAACATACGCGAATGATATTTGGTCTTAGCTTTTTGGTAGGTCCCAGGATAAAGAAGAACAAACTGTCCAAACAAATGTTAGTGTGTAATGAGTTCAGTGTCACCAGCGGAACATACAAGAAACTGGAAAAACTAATGACCACTCCTCTTAGAAATTTGCATTCCTTGACTTATTTAGCAAATTGAAAACTGAGAATTGTGTCCACATTTGGTAGTCAGCCTTTGATATTCATTATAAGGAATGGAGCCCATACAAAAAAGAACTTATGGAAGGAGAGGAGCCTGTTCTTCTCCAGCTACTTCCATGTCAGAAGTGAGGAACAAGAAGCAATGAGTCTGAGAACAAAGGCCATTGCATGGTTGCTTATCCAATCAACAAGGGGTCTTCTTACTCACTAAGGGCAGCCTTGTTACAAACCTGAGTCCAAGCTCTTATTTTGCACCCTGTACTGGCTTTCCAGGGGGTTCTTTGTCTTTCTTTTGTGATTTGTATTACTTTTGTTCTTAATTAAATATAATACATATGTACGCTATAGAGAATTTGAAAAATACAGACAAATGTAAATGGGAAAATGCAAATCCCTCATAATTCCAAGGGTGATGGTCTTTCAAATGATTTCTTTCAAGACCCACTGCCCTGAGGAAAATCACTGAGACATGATAATGTAGGGAAAAGAAATGTCTGCTGTTTAAGGTTGTTTTCCAATTCCCTATATCAAGAGAATAAAACTCAACTCTGCTAGCTTTTCCCTGCCATACAAAAAGGGAATTCGTGGTAGTGAAAGCAGGCTGTCTCTCTCATTCTCATTATCTGTCTTCTCTGTTGATTTTGGAATCACTTAAGCGCCCCCCACCCCACCCCCACAGTCCCCTGATTCAGCTTCTCTGTGTGCAGCCTCTAATGTCAGTGGCAAGACCTGCCCAGCCACACTACCCAGCTCTTCTCTTTCCCCCACAGATGAGGAGAGGGTGATTGGCTTTGCCTCGGTGGACCTCTCCCCACTTCTTTCTGGCTTCCAGTTTGTCTGTGGCTGGTACAACATCACAGACTTCAGTGGAGAGTGTCAGGGGCAGATAAAAGTTGCTATCTCCCCTCTGGAGAGTTTGATGCACTTCAAAGAAGAAAGACAATCAAGACGTGGGGTAGAGACCCCAGGATCGCTGGTACGTATGCTGATTCACAGTCTTAACCAGTAAGCGTTCTGCTGAGCCAAATCTGTAAGAAGATCCTTTACAGGGGCGCCTGGGTGGCTCAGTGGGTTAAAGCCTCTGCCTTTGGCTCAGGTCATGATCCCAGGGTCCTGGGATCGAGCCCCGCATTGGACTCTCTGCTCTGCGGGGAGCCCACTTCCTCCTCTCTCTCTGCCTGCCTCTCTGCCTACTTGTGATCTCTCTCTCTGTCAAATGGATAAATAAAATCTTAAAAAAAAAAAAAAAAAAAAGATCCTTTACATGTGTTTGGTGCTCTCCAGCTTACAGAACACATTATGTATTTGTGTCTCATAATGACCTCATGACCTGTTTAGGGTGATAAAAATTACACCGTGGTGACAAAGTGGAATTACACAATGGTGATGGACACACAACTCTGAATATATTAAAAACCACTGAATTGAACAGTTTCAAAGGATGAACTTTGTAATACATTGACTATCTCAGTTGAAAAAAATGTTTGTACTTGAGTGTAGTTGACACACAGGGTTACATTGGTATCAGGTGTACAACACAGTGATTGGACAAGTTTATATGTCTTGCTACACTCACAAGTGCAGCCACCATCTGTCATGGTGGTATTAGCACTGTCATAAAGTGCTATTACAGTACCATTGCCTGCATTCTCTGTGATGTGCCTTTTATCCCGTGACTAACCCTAACCCTAACTCCACATACAAGTGAAATCATAGGGTATTTGTCTTTCTCTATCTTACTTCACTTAGCATCATACCCTCTGGGTCCATCCGTGTTGTCACAAATGGCTGTATCTTAATTTTTAAATAAAATAAGATTAATTGCAGCATGGAGTTTGAAACCACATTGGTTAAACTGTTTAAAAACTCTGTTACATTAAAATCCTTGTTCTTTCTTTCTTTTAAGGTTTTATTTATTTTCCCGAGAGAGAGAGAGAGAGAGAGAGAGAGAGAGAGAAAGCAAACAAGCAAGGGGAGCAGCAGAGGCAGAGAGAGAAGGTTGAGCAAGGAGCCTGATGCTGGACTCAATCCCAGGACCCTGGGATCATGATCTGAGCCGAAGGCAGATGCTGAACTGACTGAGCCATCCAGGCGTCCCTAAAATCATTGTTCTAACAAAACAGAGGATCATAGGGGAAGAGAGGAAAAAAATATAAGATGAAACCAGAGAGGGAGACAAACTATAAGAGACTCTTAATCATAGGACACAAATTGAGGGTTGCTGGAGGGGAAGGGAGTGGGGAGATGGGATAAATGAGAGTGATGGACATTAAAGAGGGCGCATGATATAATGATCACTGGGTATTATATAAACTGATGAATCACTGACCTCTACTTCTGAAATCAGTAATACATTATACATTAAATTAACTGAATTTAAATAAAAGGTTTTGGGATGCCTGGGTGGCTCAGTCAGTTAAGCATCTGCCTTCAGCTCAGGTCATGGTCCTGGGGTCCTGGGATCGAATCCCGCATCAAGCTTCTTGCTCAGTGGAAAGCCTGCTTCTCTCTCTACCTGCTGCTCTCCCTGCTTGTGCTCGCGCGCTCTCTCTCTCTCTCTGACAAATAAATAAAATCTTTTAAAAATAAATATTTTTTAACTGTCAAAATCATTGTTCTATCTTACAGAAAAAATAGAAAGAGAGGGAATGGAAAGAGGGGAATCAGTGATAGTAAGAACAGACACTCTTTCAGGGAGTTCAACTGTAAAAGAAAGAATTTTCCAGACTGTCCCAGATGAGGGAGCTCTATCAAGACAAAGAGTCTAGGGTGTTTTTGTTTTTTTTTCATCTCTGTTATCATTCATGCCTGGCCCAGGTTCTGGCAGGGTGGGCATCTCTCTCATGCATGACTGCATGCAAAAGTGACAAAGAGTTAAACAGTCGCTGTATAAGAAGGTCTTTTCTTCACGTTAGCCCCGTAGTCATGAGGTCAGAAATACCACTTCACTTGTAAGGTAAAATGATACCCAGTCAGGAGTTCACAAACTAGCTGGAAGAGCCAAGCATAAATACAAATAAAGCAACTAAAAGTAATCTGATAGCATAGTATATAAAATGGGAATAATAATAGTACCTATCTTGTAAGATTATTGTGAAGTTTAAATAAGAAAATGCATGTAAATTGCTTAGTACAGCGTTCAACACATAGAAATACTCAGCAAATTATATTTATCTACATACAATAAATTTTTAAACACAAATTTACAAATTTATTTGTACTTCTTTGTTCCAAAAGGATTTGTGGTGACAGGCATACCATTTTTCTCAATGTTTCTACAGAATCCAATATATCGCCCCTTTTCCTTCCCTGCCTCTGCGTTCCCCAGCAGCATTGCAAGATGGACCCCAGAACAACTTGCTCACACCTCATCAAAGGAACTTGATTTCTCCTCTACTGAGAGGTGAGTGAATTTTTGATGGGAAGATATAGAGTTGAAAGTCTGCTAACTGGTTTGTCATCTCTCTTTACTTTATTGGAGGAAGAAACTAGAGACAGGGAAATAGCTTTGTTCTGTCACAACTGCTGGGAACTCCAGGATCCTATGAAAGCAAATTTTTTTTTTATAAGATGGAAACTAGAACTTTTACGCTATCAGAAGGGTAGCTTCAGTGGAAAGGATGCTGTTCTCTTTTCCTTAGAGGCCTTTAACGTTTAACGTTTATCCCTGAAATCAATCATCAGCTGTCTGAGATCTTTCCCTTTCCAAACGTAGGAACCGGGATATTTTATAAAGAGCAACTGGCCCATCCAGATGCTTCACCATGTCAACCATAGACATGCATATGGATAACAGGGCTAGAGCATATTCCATTCTCTCAAAGGAAGAAAACAGGAGTAAATCTTCATGACCTTAGATTATACAAATGATTCCTTACATAAGAGACAAAAAGCAGAAGCAACAAAAGAAAAAGTAAGTTGGATTTATAAAATTAAAAACTTCCATGCCACAATGAAGAAAATAAAAAGGCAACCCACAGAATGGGAGAAAATACTTGCAAACCCTTAGATATGATGAGACATATCCAGAATATATAAAGAATTGCTGTAATTCAATAATAAAAAGCAAATAACCCAATTAAGCATGGACCAAAGGGATGCCTGGTGGCTCAGTGGGTTAAGCCTCTGCCTCCAGCTCGGGTCATGATCCCAGGGTTCTGGGATCAACCCCTATGTTGGGCTCCCTGCTCAGTAGGGAGTCTGCTTCTCCCCTTCCTTACCCCCTCCCTGTGCTGATGCTCACTTACTCTCACTCTGTCTCCCTTAAATAAATAAAATCTTAAAAAAAAAAAAAAGACAAATGATCTGAATAGACGTCCAAAGAAAATCTGAAAACATCCAAAGAAGATATACAAATTATCAGTAAGCACATGAAAATATACTTAACATCATTAATCATCAGGAGAATGTAAATAAAATCCATAATGAGATACCACTTCACACCCACTACAATGACTGTAATCAAAAAGACAAATATCAGAAGTGTTGGGAGGATGTAGAGAAACCAGAACCCTCATACATGGTTGGTGGGATTTTATTTATTTATTTATCTATTTATCTATTATCTATTTATGTATTTATTTTTAAAGATTTTCTTTTTCTGACAGAGAGAGACAGTGAGAGAGGGAACACAAGCAGAGGGAGTGGGAGAGGGAGAAACAGGCTTCCTGCTGAGCAGGGAGCCCGATGCGGGGCTCAATCCCAGGACCCTGGGATCATGACCTGAACCAAGGGCAGACACCCAATGACTGAACCACCCAGGGATGGGATTTTAAAATGGTGCAGCTGCTTTGGGAAATGATCTGGCACTTCCTTTTTAAAGGTTAAACAGAGAAATCATATGATCCAATAATTCTGCTTCTAGATATATACCCAAGAACAGTAAAATCATATGGCTACACAAAACCTATACATGAGTGTTTGTAGTAGCATTGTTCCTTATGACTTAAAAATGGAAACAGCCAAAATGTGCATCATCTGATGTGTAGAAAAACAACATGTGTTATCTCTACATAATGGAGAATTATTCAGCCATGAGAAGGAATGAATTACTGATGTATACTACAGCACAGGTGAAGTTTAAAAACATGCTAAATGGAAGAAGCCAGTCACAAAAGACTCTATATGGTTATTATTCCATTTATATGAATTATTCAGATTAGGCAAATCTATAGAATCAGAAAGTAGATTAGCAGTAGCCTAGAGCTAGGAGGTTTGGGTTGAGGTTTTGGGGGAGTGGAGGAAATGTGGAGTGATTGCTGATAGGTATAGGGTTTCTTTTTTGGGTGATGAAAATACATGGTAATGGTTACACAACTCTGAATATACTAAAAACCATTGAGTTGTACACTTTCACTGGGTGAATTGTATGTGAATTACTTCTCAATGAAGCTAATATTTAAAGAAAAGACAATTATTGCTGGAGTCAAGTTCATGAATACCTTGCTAAGAAATTTGAAAAATTTTTTATAGATTAAAAACAAAAACAAAAACACTGCAGCTGTGTCAAATTCAGTGCCTGCCCATCCCATGGCTGGCGCTGGCCCGAAAGGCTGCCATAGAAACACTGTGATCCATGGGCCTTGATCCCCTGTGCTGGGCCTCAGGGATAAATTTGGTCACAGACACATCATGCCACCGCCCCCCAAAAAAAGAGCAACCAAAGCTAGAAAGGAACAATGGTGATTAAATAGGGAATAGGTTAGTCCACAAATGCTTAGAACAGTGCTTGGCACATTAATAAGGACTCCATAAATAGTGTTGTTCTTATTGTTATTTCAGACCTATGTTTTTAAAAAGATTACTCAGGCTATAATGTGGAGAATTTATAAAAGAGAATAGGTAACACTTAAATCAATGGAATCAAATAGAAAATCAACAAGAAAATAGTGGCTTTGAGTGACATATTGAACCAGATAGATTTAACAGATATATTAAGGACATTCCATCCTAAGACGGTGGAATACACATTCATTTCAAGTTTACATGGAACATTCTCTAGAATAGATCACATATCAAGCCACAAAACAAGTCTCAACAAATTTTAAAAATTGAAGTCCTATACATCTTTTCTGATCACAACACTATGAAACTAGTAATCAACCACAAGAAAAAAAAACTATAAACATCACAAATACATGGAGGTTAAATAACCTGTTACTAAACAATGAATGGCTCAACCAAGAAATCGAAGAAGAAATCAAAATGTGTACGGAGAGAAATGAAAATGAAAACGAAAACACAATGGTCCAAAATCTTTGGGATGCAAAAAGCTGTTCTAGGAGGCAAGTTTAGAGCAATACAGACCTACTGCAAAAAGCAAGAGAAATCTCAAATAACCTAACCTTACACCTTTGGAACTCAAAAAAGAAGAACAAACAAAATCCAAAACCAGCAAAAGGAAATAATAAAGATTAGAGCAGAAGCAAATGATAGAGAAACTAAAAAAAAAAAACAAAAAAAAACAATAGAACAGATTAATGAAACCAGGAACTGTTTCTTTTAAAAAATCAACAAAATTGATAAACCTCTAACCAGATTCATCCAGAAAAAAAGAGAGAAAGGACTCAAACAATATCACAAATGAAAGAGGAGAAATAACTGATACCACAGAAATACAAATAATTGTAAGAAAATACTAAGAAAAATTATATGCCAACACATTGGACAACCTTGAAGAAATGGATGAAATCCTAGAAACATATAAGCTACTAAACTGACACAGGAAGAAATAGAAAATTTGAACAGACTACTTATGAAATTGAATCTGATCAAAAAACTCCCAACAACAAAAGCCGAGGACCAGACAGCTTTCAGGTGAATTCTACCAAACATTTAAAGGAGTAAGGGGCAACTGAGTGTCTCAGTCAGTTATGCATCTGACTCTTGATTTTGGCTCAAGTCATGTTCTCACATTTGTGGGATAAAGTCCTATGTTGGGTGCTACTCAGCTTATAGTCTGCTTAGGACTTTCTCTCTCCCTCTCCATTTGCCCCTCCCCTTGCTCATGTTCTCCTCCTAAAGTAGCAGAAAGAAATTAAGAAAAACAAAAAGACAATCCCATTTACAATTGTACCAAAAATAGTAAAGTAGTTAGGAATCTAACCAAAGAGTTCGAAGGACCTATACTCTGAAAACTATAAAATACTGATGGAAGAAATAGAAGGTGACACAAAGAAATGGAAAGACAAGGTCTCCTGGTTGGCTCAGTTGGTTAAGTGTCCAAAACTTAATCTCAGCTCAGGTCCTGATCTCAGGGTTGTGAGTTCAAGCCTCACATTGAGCTCCACATCTTTTCATTAAAAAATGAAAAGAAAAATGGAAAGACAATGTATACTCATAGATTGGAAAAACAAATACTGTTAAAATTTTTATACTACCTGTGGCAGTCTACACATTTAAAGCAATCCCTATCAAAACACCAATAGCATTTTTCACAGAACTAGAACAAACAATCCTAAAATTTGTATGGAACCAGAAGAGACCCAAATAGCCAAAGCAGTCTTGAAAAAGAAAAGCAAAGATAGAGGCATCACAAATCTGGACTCTCAATTTGTATTACAAAGCTCTAGTGGTCAATACAGTAGGGATTGACACAAAAATAGACACATAGGTCAGTGGAATAGAATAGAAAACCCAGACATAAACTCACATTTATATGGGCAATTTTCAATAAAGGAGGCAAGAATATGCAATGGGAAAAAAGCAGTCTTTTCAACAAATGGTGTTGGGAAAATTGGACAATAACATGCAAAAGAGTGAAACTGGACCACTTTCTAAAACCGTACACAAAAATAACCTTAAAATGGATTAAGGACCTAATTATGAGACCTGAAACCATAAAAATCCTTGAAGAGAACATAAGCAGTAATTTCTCTGATGTCAACTATAGCAACATTTTCATATAAGTGTCCACCTAAGCAGGGGAAACAAAAGCAAAAATTGTTGGGACTACATCAAAATAAAAAGCTTCTGCGCAACAAAGGAAACAACCAACAAAACTAAAAGACAGCCTACTAAATGGGAGAAGACATTTGCAAATGATGTATCCAATAAGGGGTTACTATTTAGAATACATAAAGAACTTATACAACTCAACACCCAAAAAACAAATACTCTAATTTAAAAATGGGCAGAAGACAGGAACAGACATTTCTCCACAGAAGATCTACACATGGCCAACAGTGACATGAAAAGATGCTTAGCATCACTCAGCATCAGGGAAATGCAGATCAAAACCGTAACGAGATATTTATTACCTGACACCTTCAAATGGCTAAATCAACAGCACAGGACACATAGTGGCAAGGTTGTAGAAAAAAGAACCCTTGTGCACTGTTGATGAGAATGGAAACTGGTGCAGCCACTGTTGAAGACAATTTGGAGTCTCCTCAAAAGTTAAAAATAGGGGGACACCTGGGTGGCTCAGTCGGTTAAGCCTTCAGCTCAGGTCATGATCCCAGAGTCCTGGGATCAAGTCCCAAATCAGACTCCTCGCTCAATGGGGAGCCTGCTGCTTTCTCTGCCTCTGCCTGCCACTCAGCCTGCTTGTGCTCTCTCTCTCTCTGACAAATAAATAAAATCTTAAAAAAAAAAATAGGGGCACCTGGGTGGCTCAGTTCGTTGAGTCTGCCTGCGGCTCAGGTCATGGTCTCAGGATCCTGGTATCGAGCCCCATATCAGGCTCAGCTTCTTCGTCTCCCTCTGCCTACTGCTCCCCCACTTGTTCTCTCTCTCTCTCTGTCAAATAAATAGATAAAATCTTTTTTTAAAAAGTTAAAAATAGAACAGCCCTATGATTGAGGAATCACGCTACAGGATATTTACCCAAAGAATACAAAAAACACGAATTCAAAGGGCAAAAGCCGCATGTTTATTTTTTTTTAATTGCAGCATTATTTACAACAGACAGACTGTGGAAGCAACCCAAGTGTCCATTCACAGATGAATGGATAAAGATTGGGGGGTGCACACGCATGCACACACATATACAATGGAATACTATTCATACATTAAAAAGAATGAAATCGGGACGCCTGGGTGGCTCAGTTGGTTGGACGACTGCCTTCGGCTCAGGTCATGATCCCGGAGACCCGGGATCGAGTCCCGCATCAGGCTCCCAGCTCCACGGGGAGTCTGCTTCTCCCTCTGACCTTCTCCTCGCTCATGCTCTCTCACTGCCTCTCTCTCAAATAAATAAATAAATAATCTTAAAAAAAAAAAAAAAAGAATGAAATCTTGCCAGTTGGAACAACATGGATGGATCCAGAGTGTATAATACTGAGCAAAATAAGTTAGAGATGGGGTGCGTGGGTAGTTCAGTGGGTTAAGCCTCTGCCTTCAGCTCAGGTCATGATTTCAGGGTCCTGGAATCGAGCCCCGCATCGGGCTTTCTGCTCAGCGAGGAGCCTGCTTCCTCCTCTCTCTCTGCCGGTCTCTCTGCCTACTTGTGATTTCTCTCTCTCTCTCTCTCTCAAATAAATAAATAAATAAAATCTTTTAAAAAATAAGTCAGAGATGAATAGCATATTTCACTCCTGTATGGACTGTAAGAAACAAAGCAAACGAAAGGGGAAAAGAGACAAACCAAGAAGCCGACTCTTAATTGTAGAGAATGGATTGTTACCAGAGGGGAGATGGGTGGGGGGATGGGTGAAACCCTGAAGGGGACTAAGAATACACTTACCTTGATGAGCACTGAGTAATGTACGGAACTGTTAAATCACTGTTGTTGTTATACACCTGAAACTAATACAACACTGTATGTTAACTACACTGGAATCAAAGAAGAGAGAGAAAAATAAAGGGGTAAGACTGAAGGCAAGATTATTTGGAAGATAGTTGTAATCCAAGCAAGAACTAATGAAGCCAGAACTGTGGTAATGGGGATGGATTTGCAATGCCATTTTATTTGTTACTTGTTGATTGTCACATTAGGAGTTTTCTTATTGGCTGGGAATTTACTCTGGCCCCATTTATTCCTGACAGAAGTGGTACAGCAAGAAGTCAGGCATCACGCCATGAAGAGCATGTGCAGAATATCCGCCGGTTTCATGAATCCCTGCAGCAGGGAGAGGCGGTTTTGCCACATGATGACAAACTGACCACATTGCCTTTGTCCTCCCGTACTTCCATTCTGACTTCTCTCAGGTAAGGCCCTGTGCTGAGAAAAGACACAGAAAACCATTGTGAAGCACAAGGTAACCAGCAGTGGCAGCTGGCAGTACGGCTTTTCTGTCCGCTGCCGCGGCCCTGAGGGGCTTAGGAGGGACTTTTGTCTAGGTTAATGCTGAATTGGACCCTGGAACCTCTCAAGATTCCTCATAGATCAACCTTTCTCAAGCGTGGGGCCTTCCGTTCCTTCACGGGCTCTATTACTGGTCCACCTAGTAACACAGGAACTTGAGGTTATTCACCAAATGTAATAACCACCTCACATCTATATAGTTCCATATCTACTATAAAGTTACAGAGCCTCATTCTGCCCACTGTCTGTCTTCTCACGACCACTGAACTCTTCCAGACCAGCATCTGTCCTGTTAATGTTTCCCTGTCTCTTTCTTAATTTACTCAGCATCTGAGCCAGAGAAGAAAGGGACATTATAGATCATCTGAGTCAGCCCCTGGGTTATAAGTAAGAAATGATGTGGTGCTGTGAGAGGGTCTTGGCTTCAGAGTCCAGTAGCCTTGGCTTCCGATCCTGCTTCTGCCATTCCCATAGGGGGAGGTAGCCTGTTACCAGATAATTATAATGATGTGTGATAAGAGCTGCAGGTTTTCTGGCCAAGGGTAGATGGAGGAATAAGTAACATTCTAAGTTGGTCATGGGAAGATTTAAAGAAGTCACACTTGAACTGGTCTTTGAAGGAGCAGGTCAACGAATGTGAAAGACATTCTGTGCAGAAAACATGCTAAGATAAGACCCAAAGGCATGAAACAGCAAGTCAGGTTTGGAGAAATACCACCAGTACAGTTAGGATACAGCTGAGCATAAGATGTAAAGAGCAGGGGCACCTGGGTGGCTCAGTGGGTTAAAGCCTCTGCCAAGATCCTAGGGTCCTGGGATCGAGCCCCGCATTGGGCTCTCTGCTCAGCGGGGAGCCTGCTTCTCCCTCCCTCTGCCTGCCTCTCTGCCTACTTGTGATCTCTGTCTGTCAAATAAATAAATAAAATCTTTAAAAAAAACAAAAAAAAAAGATGTAAAGAGCAGCGGTCCTAGTCAGTTGAGCATCCAACTCTTGGTTTCAGCTCAGGTCATGCTTGGGTTGTGGGATCAAGCCCCACTTCCGGCTCCATGCGTTGTGGGGAGACTGCTTGAGATTCTTCCCACTGCCCCTCACCCCACTTATATGCACTGTCTCTCTCTCTCTCTCTCTCTCTCAAATCAATCTTAAAAAAAAAAAAAGGTAAAAAAGCAGGGCAAGTTCTGTGGGGCCATCTTGAAGGGCCTTAAATGTTAGCTTCACATGCGCTGTCTCTCTCTCTCTCTCTCTCTCTCAAATCAATCAATCTTAAAAAAAAAAAAAAAGTAAAAAAGCAGGGCAAGTTCTGTGGGGCTATCTTGAAGGGCCTTAAATGTTAGCTAAGAGTTTGGACTTTAAGAATGAATGATTCTCAAGTGGAAAGTGATGGGGAGGGAAGGAAGAGAATGTGTAAAGTTGAGGGGAAAATATTTTATATTTTATATTTGGAAAAACTAACCTATTATTTGGTTTCCTAAAGCAAACAGGGAAAAGAAGTGGCAAAATGTTTTTGATTGGTGGAACATGGGTTAAAAGAATTGAACAGTCGCGCTATAGACTATGGGAAACTGTTCAGACTCTTACATCACAAGGAAGTTGTATGCTCAGATTCTCATTTTAGATTCTCAGCCAGAGACTGTGGCTACTTAAAACCATTAACAGTATGGTTGCATTTTATTGGGTCATTCACATAACTTATTTTAGAATTCACTGAGAAAAGAGAGAAAGAAGCTCTCCTACACCCTAGAGCAGTTTCTCTCAGTGTCGGCACCATTGACATTTAGGCCAGATGCTTTGCTGTAAGGGCCTGTCTTGTGCGTTGTAGGATATTTAGCAGCAGCCTTGGCCTCTCCCACAAGATACCAGTAGCACCCCTCCCCTGACTGCAACAACCAAAAATGTCTCCACACGTTGCCAAAAGACTTCTTGGGGCCAAATTGCCAGGCTATAAACCATTGCCCTAGAGCAATGGTTCTCAAAATTGAGTGCTTATCAGAATCACAACTAAGAGCTTGTTAAAGCAGCAATTGCTGGACCCACCTATGCAGTTCCTGATTCAGTAGGTCCAGGATAGTGCCTGAGAATTAGCATTTCTAATAAGCTCTCAGATGATGCTGATGCTTCTAGACCTAGAATCATATTTTGAAAACTGCTAGTAGATGAATTCCCTACCCAATGGAGATGAAACAAGATACCAATTTCACATGACTTCCTTGGGTTCACCCAGCCCTAAAACAGTGCTTCATTTGAGTCGCAGCAATACTATGAGGCCTGCAGAGCAAATATTAATAAACCTTTTTACAGATAAGATTGCAGCTTAGTGTTAATAGGTTCTATACCCAGAATATCTGACAAGGCCAGCTGGGTTTGCACATTTACCCAAGTTCCACCAGGTTCACAGTTGTTTGCATGTTCCTGCTACAAGTAGCTTGTGGTGTACACCCAAACCCAGATGTAGACACCTAAGCAAATCCACTGTGATTTGAGAGTTGTGGTCTCTAGTGACAAATTAAGGATCAGCATTGTGCTCCCTCATTTAATTTGGATTTGCCTGTAGGACATGCAAACTGTAGTTCCTAACAAAGGATAGAGAGACTTTCAGTTTACCTCACAGGTACTTAGCTTCTGTGTTTTGCCAGTGCACCAGGCACAGTGAGTGAACCAGAGAGAGAGAAAAGATTGAAATACTGTCTTCTGTCACCAAGTGCTTACGGCCTAGTTTGGGAGACTGACACGTAATGAGAAAACTAAGGGGAAATCTAAGACAAAAGGTTGATGGAGATGCCAAGAGTGAAGGAGTTCAAGGGAGAGGTGGCCCAAGGATTTGGGTTGATGGGACTTTTGGAAAGGAGAAATATGAGCACTTTAAAAGTTAAATAGCATAGGGACACAGCAAGGGGAATAGATTGAACTCAGGTTCCAGCATTCAGAGGTGTGAGGCCGAAATGAACCCAGCTGGGACAGAACCCATCTATCATCATGGAGAAAGCCGTACTCTGAGTACAGCAGATGTAAAGGGAGCAGCACACAGCTCACAGTACATCAGGGGAAATGGATGTAATTGGAGAGTACAGAACTGTGGAGCACAAAAGGGGACCTCTTAACCCAATTTAGAGGTGCAGGGAAGACTTGCTAGGAGAGGTCCCTTACTTGAAGGCTTGGGTATGGTTATGAGTAGCAAAGGCCAGTGTTAGTCCAGAGTAAGGTCTTCCTCTGTCAGAGTAAAAGGATGTGAAGACTAGGCATGAATGGTAGTCAAGAATGGTTCCTTCCCTACAGGAGGTGGGGGTTTTACTGGACATCAGAAGAGGAATCTCATTAGCCAGACAGAAGGAAGGAAAGTTGTCCCAAGGAGCAGGATCATAGTCTGGTAAAGGATGAATTGATGGATTGGAGAGGGAGGGCAGGGTCAGTCCTAGTGTTAATAGACCAAGTGAAGTACTGGAAGTACTAAGGTCGTGGGAAGCAGTGGACTGTTAGGGAAATGCAAAGATGTTTGTAATCCCAGTGAATGACCCTTTGGTCTTCTCCCTTTTATTACAGGAGGAATCTGAATGAGCTAGATCAGATCCAGCAGTACTTCAGTCAGAAGCTCTCCAAGCCTTTACTGCCCCTCAGTCCTCAGACTCATAGCATCTTGCAGTGTCAGGAGAGCCACAGGGATCATCGTGAACCTGGAGACAGCAGCCTAGACCCTGAGAGCCAGTGCATCCTGGAGAAATCCAGTAACCTGGTGTTGCAAGTCAGCTCCTTAATAACGGGTATGGCTCAGGGCCCCTCTTGTTGAAGAGTTATGCTCCCTGGGTGCGTAGTCAAAAAGCATTTGAACGTCTGCCCTCAGACAAGCCCCCATGACAAACAGAGACCAACAGCTTTCCCTGTCTGATTTACTTACTGTCTTCCTTCTGGAAGGAGAGATGTAGAAGCATGGCACAGAAACATGTGAAGTGGAAAGAGCATCAGACTGAGAGGCAGGAGACCCAAGTCAGGTCTTTGGTGGCTTGCTGGCACAGGCTTACTATTTGACACTGCTTACCCTGACCCCTTTCCCTTCTTGAGGTTTCCCCAGCCAAAAAAAAAAGAAGACAAGAGTGGATTAGGTAAGTTCTTCAGTAGCAGTTCTTAAGCTTGTGCAACCCTTCCTTTTCAGGGAAAAACCAACTACAGATTTATTTAAAATTGTAATTGTCAGAAGGCAGAAGTCTGCATATTTAGCAGGTACCTCGTGGTGTGTAGTCGACCCATTGAAAACCCCGTAAAGTGGTGCTCCTCACCTTGACTGCATATTGGGGTTCTTGAGGGAACTTTTCAAATTCAGGTGCCCAAGCTGCACCATAGGTTAGTTGCAACAGATCTCTGAAGGTGGGACTACATCAGTGTTCATAACTCTCACGTAATTCCACTGTGCAGCACAAAGACTATTGCAGAACAAGTATTTCTCAAACTTGCCTGAACATATAAAAAATCACCTGGGTCTTACTCCTTTCTCTTGAGTCAGAATGCAGGGTTAAGACCTGGGAACTTATATATCAATTTGGGGAATTGTGAGAAAACAATTAGATCAGTATATTTAGCCATCCCTTGGGTGTCATTTTTGTTCAAGGAAGAGATGCATATTGTACACAGGGATGAATAAGTTCAGTTTTCTTTGTTTAAAGGGGAGAGCAGCCACCATGATCGATATTAGGTACAGAAACCTCTTTCCTGTCCTCTTGCCCAGAGAGCTGACCTGTTGGTAGCTAGGGCTCTAGAGGTACATGCTGTATTTGGCTTCTACTTGCTTGGAAATATTCAGTCATGTATTTACTGAGCAGCAACTATGCCAGGCACTGTGTGTTACAAGTTCTAGGAGGATAAAGTGGTGGACAAGACAGGAATTGTCTTTGCTTTCATCAGGCGTACATTCTCTAGTCAACTGAAAAAACTGCCTCCTAGAAAGAAAGCATAAGAGCAAACCAGAGGGAGGCTTGTTTGGGGTAAAGGTCAAAGCAGATTGGGAACCCCTTAAATGGGTATATTAAAAGAGGAGAGTGAATGAGAGAGATGATTGGATCGAAGAAAGCAGTTTAAATGAATAAACTCCTCCAGCCTCCATCACGTCTCAGTACACTTTTGAAGAAGTCATTAGACAAGTAGATACAAGTGAAGCTTGAAAGTGAATTAACTGAGTAGAGATCTCATTTATGCCACATTTAGTGCCAGGTCCTTTTCTGGACTCTAAAAATGCAACATGAATCAGACACATGGTCTCTGCCTTTGAGAAGCTCACAATCTGATGGGGGAAATATACACAATAGCATCTTAAGTGCTTCTTTATAGAACAACATTGTTTAGCCATCCCCCAGGTGATACACCTGGGAAGGCTTCCTGGAGGAGGTGCAGTAGAGCAGGGCCTTGAAGGATGGGCTCGTTTGTAAAAAGCAGGAAAACTGCTCCAAGACAGAAAGGATAGTTTATTTTTATTTTTTTTTAAGATTTTTATTTATTTATTTGACAGAGATCACAGTAGACAGAGAGGCAGGCAGAGAGAGAGAGGGAAGCAGACTCCCCGCTGAGCAGAGAGCCCGACGCGGGACTCGATCCCAGGACCCTGAGATCATGACCCGAGCGGAAGGCAGTGGCTTAACCCACTGAGCCACCCAGGCGCCCCAGAAAGGATAGTTTAGGCAAGGGGATCAGGATTAACTAACCTGCTTCCTGGTTCCTCTTCCTGTTTGTAGGTAAGGATGTTCCATTTTCATACATCTACTCCCCTTTGAGACATGACAACTGTTAATTTATTAAATTCAGCCAACAACTCAGGTAGGCTGAAGACTCCCATTAGGTGCTGTGAGGGAGCTATGACCCCAAACTCAGGGAGTCAAATTTGCCTTTTCTTCTTAAATAACCATGCAAACAAACCATTTACTAAGCCTCTTGATTTATTCCCTCCCATTTAATTGCAAAACCATTTGAAATGACTGGTAGCTTCTATTTATTGTTTATACATGTGCCATACTACTTATGCCCATTTATCGCATGTATTCTTTACCATAACCCTGTGCAAAGGGTGATGTTAATCACATTTTTAAAAAATTTTTATTTATTCTTATTCGGTTAGCCAGCATATATAGTATATCATTAGTTTTTGGTGTAATGTTCAACAATTCATTAGTTGCGTGTAACACCCATTGCTCATCACCGCACGTGCTCTCCTTAATACCCAACACTTGGCTACCCCATCCCCCACTCCCCTGTTAATCACATTTTTTTTTAAGATTTTATTTATTTCTTTGAGAAAGAATGAGTGACAGCATGAGAGAGGAGAAGGTCAGAGGGAGAAGCAGACTCCCCAAGGAGCTGGGAGTCTGATGCGGTACTTGATCCTAGAAGTCCGGGATCATGACCTGAGCCGAAGGCAGTCGCTCAACCAACCGAGCCACCCAGGGTCCTCTGTTAATCACATTTTAAAGATAAACAGGTTCAGAGAGGATAGTTTGCTCATGACCACAAAGTTGATAAGTGACAGTAGAGATTTGAATCCAAGACTGACCAGCCCCCAAAGCCTCTGCTCTTTCCACACACCATGCTGCCTCTATTTTCTCTGTAAACCTTCCCTGCCTTACCATTTGGGTAACAGATGACTTGATTTTATTTTCCAAGTAAAATATATAGTTCTAATAACTGTATCAATCAGATATTACAGAATACAGAATACTGTATCAATCAGATACAGAATAACTGTATCAATCAAATCTCATTTTGATTTTTAATATAGGTAATTACTGAAGTAAATGGAAGCATGAACATGCCCGCCAGGACTCCTAGCTCCCAAGAACTCCTGAGCATGAGCAGATAGTCTCTGAAAGCATTTCCACAGATGTAACCACAACTATAAACAGATTAGATTTTGGTCCTTTGATGTTAGAATAAAGTGCTAGAAATTGTATACTGCCTTGAATATAGTTTCACTGACTCGGGTGGATTAATGTAAGATTTGTTCAAAGTCTGAGTGCAAGAATACATCTGAAGCTAGAGCCTAGCATGGGAAAGTTGAGTGGTCTGTGGCCCTACCTTGTAGTAAGATATCTGTTGCTGTTCAGATCTGCAGACTATCACCAAGAATACTCAAGCATCTTTGAATTCTCACCGAGCCAGGAGTAGAAGCGGAGAGGTTCCCTCCCTACCAGATGCTCAGGACACAGTGGCCATGGAGGAGCGAAGCACAACTCCAGAACTGCCATTGGCAAGAGCTCCGGATGAGGGCAGAAGCCCCTTAACTCGCCCTACTCTTGAAGAGACTTCAAGTGGAAGAGGAATTCTCCAGGAGTCCCTGGGGCACACAGTACCCATTACAAGGATGCAGAGCAGTGAAGAAACTGAGGCAGGCCCAGCCTACAGTGATGAGGACTATGAAGAAGACATCATTGAGCCCAGGACCCTCAATGATATCACCACCGTGACAGACAAAACTAGCCCTTGGTCCAGTTTCATGTCAGACACAAGTGAGATGATCAGCCTTCAGCCTAATGAGGTGCATAGGGAAGGCCCTTCTTGCTCTTCAAAGCGTTTCCCCAGAGACGAGCTCAAGGGAAAAAGTAGCCCTCTGTCCAGTCCAGGAAGGGCGGTCCAGCCCCACCTGCTTAGGCAGGGTTCTTCTAGCCAAAGTCTTATTGCTTCTGAGGGTAAAGCCTCTCACTCTAGGGATGGAGAGCCTGCTTCAGCAGACCCTCATCTCGTCTCACAAGTGAGTCTCTCAGGAGCCCAGCAGAGCAACACCTCTGTTGGACTGAGTTCGCCAAGAGCAAATCAGGACCAGGAGCCCAGGCTAGAGGCCCAGACTGAGAATGAAGCTGCCTCCAGCGAACTCAGTGACTCTGCTGATAGCTTCGAGAAATTCCCTCTCCGCCTAGCCTCCCAGAGCAGGAAAGAAAGCCATCGAGGGCTACCTATCAACTGCTCTGACATCAGGCAGAACCAGGCAACGTCTGGAACAGAGGCGTCCACGAGGCAGAGCCTCCTGTATCCTTTGGTATTTCCCACAAGTAGCCCCTTAAGTCATTTGTAGGCATTTTGGAAACTGGCACTTGGCTAGCCTAGCATGTGTGTGAGTGGGGGCAGTGGCCTTCTTCGTGTAATGCACTGGGAGGTACAGGAAGCCTCTTCCTTCAGAATACTCACCAAGGCTTTAAGGTACTTTGGTGCTACTATTAATATCCGCCCTTGAAGCATGATGCTTTCAATTGGGTGTAAGTGTTGGTAGCACATTCATTAGCCTAGCCCAGCCTGATTTACTGGATCTGTCTATTGTGTATTTTACACTTGAAGGTAGGGTTCTGGATGTAAGGAATGAGGTGAAATCAATCGCAGATGAAATCAAAGTGGAGGGTGCAGAGGGGAAAGGAGAGTACCAGCACTGATTAAGCATTTACTATGTGCCAGGCACTTTACATAACTTTTTCATTCACTCTTCATAAGTCTAGAAGGTCAGTATCATCATTTCTATTTTGCATGTAGGGAAACTGAGGCTCAAAGTTATAGTAACTTGCCTAATTAATTTTTTTAATAAAAAATGCAAGTGATAGGGAAAAGGAGAGAGGAAGAGGGCACAGTTGAAATGTACTTGCCCAACGCTCCCTCCGTCTCCAGAATGGCAGTGTTGAGGGGGGAAGGGATACCTGACATTCCCCCGTTCCTGCTTTGAAACACAGATGAGCATGTTATGGGAAAAAGAAACCACTTAGGACCATTGACAGCTCTCACATGTGTTGCCTAACCTGCCGATCAGATCAGCGCCGCCAGCATCCCCACAGTTAGCAGGGGTTACTGCGCAGGTGCTGGTGAAGGAGGCTGTTTTACTGAAGAGATCTTTCTCTTCCAGAAGCCAGGGGGCCTGTTTTTTACCCTTCTAGACCCTGTGAAGTCAGACCTATAATTTAACCTTTCTGAGCCTCAGTTTCTTTCCCTACACGATGGAGACATCAGACTGTACACTCCCCAGGTAGGTCAGGGACCTTGTCTTTTTCCTGTATCCCCTGCACCAGACATAGCACAGAGGAGGGATCAGTAAATATAGATTGAATTGAACTATCATAATTTCACAGGATTCTTGAGAAAATCAAGTCAGATTGATTCTTGAGGAAATTAAATGAGTACCCACTACACAAATGTGATTCGTGTTGCAGAGCAGAGAGAAACTAAAGGGTAGGCAGGCGATGGGGACTCAGAAAAGACAAACCATGAAATGGCTGGAGGCTGACACTAAAAGCAAACCGCCTCCAATGGAGATCCTTCCTGGCTTCTGACGCTGCTGCCTTTACAGCCAGTTTACTTGTGCTCAGAACGCATAAGGTCTGTGCTGGAGCAGTCACTTGTGCCCAGGTACTAAGGGTACTACTCTAATTCGGACCTTCCCAAGTAGTCATTCATCAAAAAATGGGTGTTGCCAGGCTGTGTGCTGCTACTGAAAACAGATTTGAAATAGACCTTACTCCAGAAGTTCCCCTTATGAGGCAGGGACAAGCAGTGATACAGTTTCTTGTTCTAAGTGCTGTGATGAAACATGGACAGAATGCTAGTGAACAAGAAGAAGAAGCTCTTGTAATACTGTTTGGAGGCATCCCAGCAAGAGAGACAGTAGAGCTGGACCTCAAAGATGAATAGGCATTCTGTAGGCAGAGGGGAGAGCAAGGTCTAGTCACAGCGAACTGCCTGTCCAGAGGCATAGCCAGGTGAAAGAGCCTGGCCTGTGGGCAGCTGTTCACTCTGGGTAGAGCCCAGAGGTATGTGGAATGGTGAGAGGTGAGGCAGGGCTGCCTCTGAGAGCCTTTTATGCCGGGCTAAGGTGGTTGGACTCTATCCTGTAACCAAGTTAAACTTCAGTGTCCTTATCTTTAAAACAGAGATAATAATAGTACTTCTCTTGTGCGATTATTGTGAAAAGTCAATTAACAGTGTAAACTACCTAGCAAAGTGCCTGGTACATAGTGTTCAGTAAATATTAACTTGTAAGCAAGCAGGAGTGTGATTGGTCAGGTTTACGTATTAGAAAAGTAGAGGGTGGATGATGGGTTAGGTAAGGGAAGGCCAGAAACAAGGAGACAAGGTGGGGAATTTGCAATAGTAATAAAAGATGAAGTGTGACCTAAAGCATAGACTGCTTTATGGTGAAGAGGAGGGGCACAGATTGGAGAATTAGATAGGGGCAGGGAAGAGGAAAAAGGAAATAGAAAGGATGACTTCGAGAGTTCTGTCACAAGTTGCTAGGTAAGCGAGGTGATTGACTGGATAGGGAACAGCACAAAAAGATAGTTTGTGGGGGAGGGGCACATTTCCACTTCAGACATGTGTGCCTGTAAGACATGCTGGAGGACACCAGCTATAAAGATAGGTGCCTCGAAACAGATGAGGGCAGCAGGGAGAGCATGGAAACGGAGAAGCACACACACAAGATGGAGCCCCGAGGAGCCCCCGGCTGTAAGCGTGGAACAAGACATGCCCACAGAGGAGGCGGAGAAGAGCTGGTCAGGGATGGAAAAGCAGGACAGAGGCCCTGTGGGAGCAGAGTTTCAGGGAGAAGTAGTGGTCAGTGCTCTGACACTTCAGACAGGTCCTGTAGAACGTGGACTGATGGTGGCATTAGCGTTGAGGAGGACAGTGCAGAGGTGGGAACAGAAGGCAGACTTCAGTGGGAAGGAACCCGAGTGGGAAGGACAGCGAGAATAGGCACCTTTTTCCCATTAACCAGGAAAAATAAGAATAGCTGATGTTTAGTGAACACGTGATGTGTCAGGCACTGCTCTAAGCACTTGTGTCTATAAAGTCATGTAATCTTCAAAAGGTACCATTACTATATCCAGGTGAAAAAATAGGTGCAAAAAATGAATTTTCCTGAAGTCACTTCTAAAAAGTGGCCGAGAGGGGGAGCTTTGGAGCTTCAGACATACCCGTGACCCCTCATAGCAAAGTTTTTCCTTCCTCACAGCATCAGCTAACTAGCAGAGTCCCCAGTAGTCAGAGTGGCCAGATCCTGCTTCACTTGGGACTCTGAAAAAGGCTTGGGTAAAAAGGTTCCTATCCTTCAGGGTCTCCACCTCCACCTCTCTATAGAAAGATCAGGGATTTGAGCCAAAGCAGGAAAGGATGCATTTCATTCATTCAGTAGACATTTACTGAGCGCTTACTACATCCCAGGTACTATGCAGGTGACAGGAATATGACTGTGAAAAAGAGATCAATCATCTCTACCCTCTTGGAGTTCAAAGCCTAGCCTGGAAGAACCATGATAAACCAATTCGAACCAGAACCATATTTGGCTTATTGAACAGAAACAAAAAAGTTAGAACACCAAAATAGTCCCCTCCCAAATGGAATCATTGCTTTGAGTGAACAGATGTTTTTGGAACACGGTGTGAGAAGTACAAGATGTGGTACTTGCTTCTAGGGCTCAGATGCAGACCGGGTAGACAAGCTGTACCACAGACAGCCCCTTCTGTAGAGTCCTCACTCCTGGGTGTTGGCAGAGAGCAACTGGCAGGACACTGCCCTTGAAGCCGCCTTCCCACCCTGACCCTGTCGGACTTCTAACAGGTCAGTTTTGGGTCAGCAGGTCCTCAGCAAGTGTCATTGAAATGTTGCTGCCTATCAGCCTCAAACAGGGCTCTAGGGAAGTAGTGAGGTAACTGATGGAAACTGCCCTTGCCTTTGAGAAGTTTCTGGAAGGAATACTGAAACAAATCAAGACTCCTAGCAGAGTAAAAACAAGCAGTATGTTGTGTTGCTGACTGCAGAAATCACAATGGGCTGACTTTAGGAGAGGCTTCCAAGAGGAGGAATTATTTTAACTAACCCTTGCAGAAAGTATAGACTGATTTGTTAGGGGTGGGCAGGGTCTTCCAGGGAGAAGGCACCACTGGAGCAGAGGTTTCATGGGCAAGAATAAGTTGGAAATGAGTAGGGGTGACTAAGCCCAGGGGAGATGCCAGTCTGGCAAGGGGGGAGATTTCTAGGTAATTGTGTCCCTTAACTACCGTCTAGGCCGGAGCCCATTGTGGTACCCAACTTCTTTTTGCCTCCCCAGCAGTTAGAGGCCTCCCTGCGGATGCTCTCACTCTCTGCAGCTATGCCACCACCAGCCTCAACAGATCAGGTAAGAACAGCCGGCTGACCTCCCTCTCCTAGAGTCCTCATCTCTTCCATGAAAGCATGTGCAGAATGCAGAGCTGCCCTGGGCCAGCTTCCTGAAAAGGCAGCAGCACTTGTCAGTCTCCAGGCTTGTGCTAAGCATATTCTGAAGGCCCGGTGGTACACAAGGAGCTCATCTGGGGTGAACTAGGCACAAAATGAGGAAGAGTAAATGTGTAAAGAGCAGGGCATCATCAGCTAGGATATGTGGAAGAAATAGTACAGAAACATTAAAAACAGGGGCACCTGGGTGGCTCAGTGGGTTAAAGCCTCTGCTTTCGGCTCAGGTCATGATCCCAGGGTCCTGGGATCGAGCCCCACATCGGGCTCTCTGCTCCGCGGAGAGCCTGCTTCCTCCTCTCTCTCCCTGCCTGCCTCTCTCGCCTACTTGTAATCTCTGTCTGTCAAATAAATAAATAAAATCTTAAAAAAAAAAAAAGAAACGTTAAAAACAGGACTCAGCCAAGAAATGAATATTGTGAGTGCTGTGGGAGCGCCAAGCCACGGTGGGCATGAGCAGAGGAAGCTTCAGACAGGAGATTCAACCTCAGCACCCGGTGAGAGATGTGTAAGGTCTGGAAGAAGAGAATAGTATCAGGGCTGTACCCATTTGTTGTTTACAGAACATCTTGTAACTGTTCATCCTTCAGCTGAGCTAGATGGTTACAGATCCCAGCTCTCCTCTTTTCTGTCTTGGCACAGCACCAGTATAGTAATAGTAATAACTACTTCCGTAATCATTCAGCATATATTTCTAGAGTACCTACCCTGCATCAGGCATTGTGCTAGGTTCTGAGCATACAATAGTAAACAAGACAAATTCCCTGTCTTCGTGGAGCACAAAGAGTAAACAAAATATTTACAGATTGTGATGAGTAGTAGTGTTGTGAAAAGAGCAGTGTCTCTCTGAGGAGGCAGTGTCTAAGCTGAAAGATGCCAGTCATGGTGGTGCTTGCTGGGCACTGTTCAAAGCACCTTGTATTAAGGTGCTGTTCAGCAACCTAATGAGGTACATGTTTTATCCAGTGTAGAAGGGTTCCCGTTGCTCTGCATCCTGGCTAACACCTGTCGTTTCCTGACTTGACAATTTTAGCCATTCTGACTGGTGTGAGGTGGTATCTCACTGTGGTTTTGATTTATATTTCTCTAATGCCGAGTGATGTGGAGCACTTTTTCGTGTGTTTGTTGGCCATTTGGATGTCTTCTGTGGCAAAATATCTGTTCACGTCCTCTGCCCATTTCTTGATTGGATTATTTATTCTTTGGGTGTTGAGTTTAATAAATTTTTTATAGATTTTGGATACTAGCCCTTTATCTGCTACATCATTTGCAATTATCTTCTCCCATTCTGTTGGTTGTCTTTTGGTTTGTTGACTGTTTCCTTTGCTGTGCAAAAAAAGCTTTTGTTGTTATGACAGCCATAGCAAACTGAAGTAAAGGGGCAGCAGGAGGGAATTTGGGGAGGTAGTGGAACTCATCAGTCTGGATTGATGCTAGTCACAGGACTATATATGTTTGTCAAAAAGCAATTAATTTTATAGTATGTAAGTAAAGTGAACAAAAAAAATTTTAATGTAATAACCAGAAAAATGTGAACAAAATATTTCACTGCTTGGTCTAGTAAATGTACATAGCAAAACATTTTCCTGCATCTTTCAAAATTAAATTCTGGTTCTTCACAAAAAAAAAAAAAGCTTTTGATCTTGATTAAGTCCCAGTTCATTTTTGCCCTTGCTTCCCTTGCCATTGGTGATGTTTCTAGGAAGAAGTTGCTGTGGCTGAGGTTGAAGACTTTGCTGCCTGTGTTCTCCTCAAGGATTTTGATGGATTCCTGTCTCACATTGATGTCTTTAATCTATTTTGGGTCTGTTTTTGTGTGTGGTGTAAGGAAATGGTCCAGTTTCATTCTTCTGCATGTGGCTGTCCAATTTTCCCAACACCATTTGTTGAAGAGGCTGTTTTTTTCCGTTGGACATTCTTTCCTGCTTTGTCAAAGATTAGTTGACCACAGAATTGAGGCTCTCTGTTCTGTTCCACTGATCTGTGTCTGTTTTTGTGAAAGTGCCATATTGTCTTGATGATTACAGCTTTGTAACAGAGCTTAAAGTCAGGAATTGTGATGCCGCCAACTTTGGTTTTCTTTTTCTTTTCTTTTTTTTTTTTTTTTTTTAAATTTTTATTTATTTGACAGAGAGAGCTCACAAGTAGACAGAGAGGCAGGCAGAGAGAGAAGCGGGGGAAGCAGGCTCCCTGCTGAGCAGAGAGCCCGACGCAGGGCTTGATCCCAGGACCCTAGGATCATGACCCGAGCCGAAAGCAGAGGCTTTAACCCACTGAGCCACCCAGGTGCCCCTGGTTTTCTTTTTCAACATTCCTCTGGCTATTTGGGGTATTTTCTGGTTCCCTATAAATTTTAGGATTATTTGTTCCATTTCTTTGAAAAAAATTGTTGGTATTTTGATAGGGATTGTGTTAAATGTGTAATTGCTTTACGTAGCATATACCCTATATATATTTCACAATATTTGTTCTTCCAAACCATGAGCATGGAATGTTTTTCCATTTCTTTGTGTCTTCCTCAGTTTCTTTCAGGAGTACTCTATAGATTTCTGAGTACGGATTGTTTGCCTCTTTGGTTAGGTTTATTCCTAGGTATCTTATGGTTTGGGTTGCAATTGTAAATGGGATCGACTCCTTAATTTCTCTCTCTTTTTTTTTAAAGATTTTATTTATTTATTTGACAGACAGAGATCACAAGTAGGCAGAGAGACAGGCAGAGAGAGAGGAAGGGAGGCAGGCTCCCCGCTGAGCAGAGGCTCGACGTGGGGCTCAATCCCAGGACCCTGGGATCATGACCTGAGCTGAAGGAAGAGGCTTTAACCCACTGAGCCACCCAGGCGCCCCTTAATTTCTCTTTCTTGTGTCTTGCTGTTGATGTACAGAAATGCAACTGATTTCTGTGCATTGATTTGATGTCCTGACACTTTGCTGAATTCCTATATGAGTTCTTACAGTTTTGGAGTGGAGTCTTTTGGGTTTTCCACATGAAGTATCATATCATCTGCAGAGAGTGAGAGCTTGACTTCTTTGCCGAATTGGATGCCTTTTATTTCTTTTTGTTGTCTGATTGCTGAGGCTAGGACTTCTAGTACTATGTTGAATAGCAGTAGTGACAGTGGACAACCCTGCCATGTTCCTGACTTTAGGGGAAAAACTCTTAGTTTTTCCCCATTGAGAATGATATTCGCTGTGGGTTTTTCATAGATGGCTTTTATGATATTGAGGTATGTACCCTCTATCCCTACACTGTGAAGAGTTTTGATCAAGAAAGGATGCTGTAGGGGCGCCTGGGTGGCTCAGTGGGTTAAAGCCTCTGCCTTCGGCTCAGGTCATGATCCTGGGATCATTCCAGGGTCCTGGGATCAAGCCCTGCATCGGGCTCTCTGCTCAGCAGGGAGCCTGCTTCCTCCTCTCTCTCTGTCTGCTTCTCTGCCTACTTGTGATCTCTGTCTGTCCAATAAATAAATAAAATCTTTTAAAAAAAGAAAAGAAAAGAAAAGAAAGGATGCTGTACTTTGTCAAATGCTTTTTTAACATCTATGGAGAATATCATATGGTTCTTGTTCTTTCTTTTATTAATGTATTATATCACATTGATTGATTTGCATGATGTTGAACCAACCCTGCAGCCCAGGAATAAATCCCACTTGGTCGTGGTGAATATTCCTTTTAATGTACTGTTGGATCCTATTGGCTAGTATTTTGGTGAGAATTTTTGCATCCATGTTCATCAGGGATATTGGTCTGTAATTTTCATTTTTAATAGGGTCTTTCTCTGGTTTGGGGATCCAAGGTGATGCTGACCTCATAAAATGAGTTTGGAAGTTTTCCTTCCATTTCTATTTTTTGGAACAGGAGCAGGAATACCTATTCGGGAGAATAGGTATTAATTCTTCTTTAAATGTTTGGTAGAATTCCCCTGGGAAGCCGTCCAGCCCTGGGCTTGTTTGTTAGGAGATTTTTGATGGCTTCAGTTTCCTTGCTGGTTATGGGTCTGTTCAGGTTTTCTATTTCTTCTTGCTTCAGTTTGGCAGTTTATATGTCTTTAGGAATGCATCCATTTCTTCCAGATTGTCTGTCTCTGACACACAGCCCTATTTGGAATCTCCAAACCCAGCCAATTCCTGCAGCTCGCTCCCACACCCCTCCTCCTGGGGAAGAAGGGGGTGGGTCTCTCTGGACCTGCCACTTGTGGGGTCCCTGCTTGAAGAGCAGGGACCTGACTGCTGGGAATCATGGTTTATGGCAACCCTGAGCTGAGAGCCCACTCCTCAGCTCCATCTTTGCAGCCAGCTTACCCACTCCGACACCTGGGAGCTCTGCTGCACTCATGCACTCTGGTCTTTCTGTGGCCCCGAGGGACCTGAGACCACACTGTCTCAGCAAGGGCTCCACTCCCCGCTTAGCCTCTGGAGCAGCATCCCTCAGTGGAGTAGACCTATAAAAGTTGTGACTCCGTGCTCCTCTGTTCTATCACTTACCGGGAGCCGGCCCCTCCCTGCCACGATCTGTCTTCCCATATATTGCCTCAGATTCACTTCTCTAAACATCCTACCTTCCAGAAAGTGGTCACTTTTCTATTCCTAGAATTGCTGCTATTCTTTTCTTCGATATCCTTTTGAGTTCATAGGTATTTAGAATGGTTTGATAATTATCTAGCTGAATTCCTGGGACCCAAAGAAATTTAGGTCTCCTACTCCTCCGCCATCTTGCTCCTCCTTCCCATTTAAATATATTTTATTTTATTTATTTATTTGACAGAGATCACAAGTAGGCAGAGAGGCAGGCAGAGAGAGAGAGGAGGAAGCAGGCTCCCCGCAGAGCAGAGAGCCCAATGTGGGGCTTGATCCCAGGACCCTGGGATCATGACCTGAGCCAAAGGCAGAGGCTATAACCCACTGAGCCACCCAGGCACCCCTTCACTTAAATATTTTTAATGCTTTTCCAGGACCTACTTTGATGATCAATGGAGTCCGTCCAAGAAGCATCTTGAGAGCCTAGGGTACAGTTCTAAAGAGATCAGATATCTGGTATCAGATATCTGATCCTTTTACTAGTTTTCCCTCCCCCTCTCTCCCTCAACTTCCCTAGCACCATTTTCAGGACATCTCATTTATTTAGTAGACAGATCAGTCTAAGTTCTCACACATGGCAGTTTTCATCAAATTTGTAAATCCTTTCCTAGAAAAGGAAAGATGCCTGCCCCTACCCAGGAACTCTGCATTTTGTAGCCTTTATTTCTGCTCTGGTTTGTACTCTCCAGCTCATCTCCTTCCTCTTTCATGTCCCATACATACCCACCAGCATTTATGCTGGAGTCACCAGCCTCTATCCAGGTACCAGGCACAACCTTTTGAGGGAGACACCCATGAGGTCAAACACTGAAGCTGCTACTAAGTAATTAAGGGATCTTGAACAAGACTTGACCTTTCTGAGTTTCCTTTTATGTACCATCATGCTAAAATAATTCTTACCTAATAGAATGATGGCAAGAATTTTCTAGAGGAAAAAAGTAGTGTTAGTTCCTTTTCTCTCTTCCCCTCCCAGCAAAGTGGGTGAAATGTCAATGAGTCACGCCCCATAGGAAGGGAGTCTGTGAGCCACTCTGAGCTGTCGTCTCTCCTACCACGCAGAACTGCTGTTCCTGCTTTTCTGTTGCTGCCTTCATGATGTACCAGCTCCCAAGGGAATTAGTGGTCTTTGATCTGTTAAACATAAGATACAAGTGTGGGAGAGGGAGAAATAGGAATTTTCACTTCAATTAAAGAGCAAGTCTAGTTTTGAGAATGTAAGTCTTAAATACTTTTCAGTTGTTTCTCTTTCTTAGTCACAGCAAAATTCCATTGTTTATCTGCTGTTCTTAGGACTCTTCTCTCCTCAGGATCTCATCCTGGGTCATGCTTACGGTAACTAATCATCAAAGTTCACCCAAAACTGGCCATTTCAGCACTAAATGTCCCAGGACACCTCAGGAGACTGGTTGTCCTCACTAGCAATGACCCTGTCACTACTGGATACATATTTTCCGAGTCTTGTGCTCTGGCTGGCTGCTGCCCAGTGCTGGATAACCTAAGAATCAAATCAAGTTTGTGTTTAAGACTGTAGCAAGTAGAGGCACCAGGAGTTAAGGGGAAAAAAAAATATTAAGAATTACCTTTATTTTTGAAAGCATTGAAATAGTTACCATGGGATAAGTCAGAACTTTAACGTCACTACACTTATGGTTTATTTTAGATCTAATTATGAATTATACTTGGGCAGGAGCTCCATAATCTCAGCTTATGGTCTCGGAAGGTCTTCAGAGTAGCCTCTTTGAAGAATTTAAGACAAAAACCAGACGTTCGTATTTGCCCACATACTTACTATTGCTGGTGTTCTCCATTCCTTCTTCACATCCTGATTTCCGGCCAGGATCGTTTCCTTTTAGCACAAAGAACTTCCTTTAGAATTTCATGTATTGCAGACCTACTGGCAACAGCTTCAATTGTCTGAAAAGATCTTTATTTTGCCTTCATTTTTCAAGGATATTTTTTCCCACTGGCTATAGAATTCCAACTTGAATTTTGTTTTAGCATTTTAGAGCGATCATTCCACACTCTGACTTACATTGTTTCTGATAAGAAGCAGGCATCATTCTTACTGTTGCCCAGGATGTAATGTGACCTTTTAACAGTTTGACTATAATGTTCATAGTTGTGGAGGCAGGGATAGGATAGAGGAAGAAGAACACAGGTCTATACAACAATATTAGTGGTGTTTTAGTTCTTAGGTTGATTCTGTTAACCTAAAAAAAACAAACAAACAAACAAAAAAAAAACGGGTTATTTTACCAGCTAAATGAGTTTATTCTGGAATAGCAGAGGAATTGCAATTTTGGGACAAGCAAACTATGGCAAAACAGGCAAGTCTGCAGAACAGAGGAGAGGGGCTTGCTTTTACAGGGGGAAGGGAGGACCCTAAGAGGGACTTTTCTGCTGAGTTCTCCTTGGCTACGTTGTTGCTGGGCAAGGAAGAATTCTTCCTTTCCCTGTTGGTGTATGGAAATAAGTAAGCTTTCTGTTGAGGAATGCTAGGTCTTCTTCTTACCATCAGAGCTAGTGTGTGAGATCTCCCCCTTCAGGGCTTCCTGACTCCATTTTAAATGAGGTTTCCTTTATTTTCACAGTTGGACTGGGTTGTGGATTCACAGATGTTCATTTTTATAATACTTTATAATTTACATATGTCACATAGTTTCTTTGGTGTTTAACACAATGAAATCACAAAACTGTATGTAATGAACATTTTAAGAGTGATTGAATGGTGCCAAAGTGGAGATACCAACTTCTTCCATGAATCTGGCTGTGACTGTGGAGCAGGGAAGTAGGGTAGTGGCTAGAGTAGCATGTGAGATACAGGGAAGGTTTTGGGGGTTGGTTTTGTTTAATATGGGAATGGCTACAGCTTTCTTTATGTGAATGCAATGGTCTCATAAAAGAATGGGAAGATGCAGGAGAAGAAGAGAAAGGATGGTCCTTGAGTCAGAGAGGGCATGGGATGCAGAGCGCAGGTGGAGGTAGCCTTTTGAGAGGAAAAAGAAAACACCCTGAAGCATGAAGGAAGATGGAGAAGATCAAGAAGATGGGTGCTAAAGATTAGAAATTTGGTGGTAATGTTTCCCATTTGATGGAAGCTTCTATTTTCTTTTTTCTTTTTTTTTTTTTAAGATTTTATTTATTTGACTGAGAGAGAGAGCACAAGCAGGGGGAGCAGCAGGCAGAGGCAGAAGGAGAAGCAGGCTCCCTGCCAAGCAAGGAGCCCAACATGGGTCTCAATCCCAGGACACTGGGATCATGATCCCAGCCAAAGGCAGATGCTTAACCAACTGAGCCACCCAGGTGCCCATCTATTTTCTCTTCTTGTCTCTTCTTGTCTTCTATTTTTTGTAATGTCTCAGGCCCTGTCAACAGTAAAAGTGAGAGTTAGGGACAGAAGGGCAGCAACCCTATCCTATACCCTCATTTGAGAATGTCATCTGTTCTGCCTCCTCCTAAGGCTAGCCTTGGCCCTGAAGGCTAAAAGGGAGCATTTTGAGAGGCTGCGGGGCTCTTCTCAACCACTGTCCTAGGACTGCTGCGCTGTAGCTAACCTGCTTCAGGGCCAGGCAAGCAACCTGTCCCTGCAGGAAGAGAGACTCTGCAAGCGCTGGCTCAACTGTTCTGGCCTCACCACAAGCTCTAAGGGAAGGCCTAGTCCTTCACTTCACGTCGAAATGATGCCCTAGAGCCCAGAAACCTCTCAGGCAGTCTCCATGTCCAGCTTTTGTGAAACAGGGTTTTTTTCCACCCCTTCCCCAACAGTGTAGTGGATACAGGTCTGTGTGACATTAGTCAAGTCTGATCTTGCTGAGTCTGTTTCCTCACTTGTCAAATGGGGTTATCGGGCCTCACAGGGAGGTTGTAGAATACCAAGTGCCACAGAGATAGGGAACAGAGGCCAACCCTTAGCTCTGCTTCTCGTGACTGCCTCCTCTCCGGCTGTCGCCGCTTTCAGAAGGAGAGGAGGAGGTGGGTGGCCAGTTGAGCAGGACTGCTGCACACCAGCCAGCAGCAGTGTCATAGTACTTGTACATCAGTCAAGTTCTGCTGCCTCTTCTTTATCTTACCTCCTGTGATCAAGGACCTCTTCGCTGGGACAGCTTCCTGGTTTTATTGAAAGTTACGTCTGATTCTGTTTGCTTTGCTGCTTGTGGGTAAATTAGTTTTATCAACTTCCCTAAAGGGGAGGAAAGAGAAGATGAGACAGCAGCATTTCACATGTTGTTTTCCCCCAGGTTTCTGTCCTCTGCTTTTGCAGCCGTTTCTTTGGGGAAATCTCAACCACTTCAAGTATTTCAGTTATTTACAGTTTGACGACCGTCAAATCCTTATCTTCCTCTAGACTTCTCTCCCATGCTGCAGACACACTTGCATCCAGCCGCATCCTAGCCATCTTTTCCTTGATGTGTCACAAACAGTGCACTATGTCCAAAACTTGAGCTTGGCATCTCCCTTTGCACAGCCCTTCTGCCAGAAGCTAGGTGTCCTCTTTCCCCACTCTTGCTCCTTTACCCGCCACACCCCAGAGCTCTTCTGTTACCAAGGTCCGTTAATTCAGCCCACTAAATATCTTCTACGTGTACTCACTTCCCACCATCCCGTTATCTGTCTTCATCATCTCCCTCATGACTCCTTCTAACGAGTCTCACGCATGTCCACCCTTTCCCACAGCTGGAAGGGAGGCAGACTCTTCAGGGTTGCCAAAAAAAAAAACAAAAAATCTTTTTATAATTTAAAAACCCATATTCCTGGGGCGCCTGGGTGGCTCAGTGGGTTGAGCCTCTGCCTTCAGCTCGGGTCATGATCTCAGGGTCCTGGGATCGAGCCCCATGTTGGGCTCTCTGCTCAGTGGTGAGCCTGCTTCCCCCCACCCACCCACCACCCTGCCTGCCTTTCTGCCTACTTGTCATCTCTGTCAAATAAATAAATAAATCTTAAAAAAAAAAAAACCCATATTCCTAAGCCACCTATCAAATCTGAGTGCCCCATTTATTTGCCCTCTCAGCAGTGTGTGACATAGTTGATCTCTCTCTCTCTCTCCTTTAAACACTTTCTTCACATGTTTCTAAGGCATCATTTCCTCTCAGTTCTCCACCTCCCTCATGGCTGCTCCCACTCAGTCTCAGCCGCCTTTGCTGGTTCCTCCTTATTTCCCCTACTTGTTAACAAAGGAGTAACCCCGGGCAGAGTCTAGACTGCTCCATTTACATTTGTTTTCTAGATGACCCCATCTGATCTAAGAGCTTTAAATCCTTTCTATGTGCTGACCACTGCTAACCACGGTTACCTCACTCAGACTTTTGTAAACTCTAGGCTCATGTGGCCAGCTGCCTACCAACAGCTCCACTTAGGTATTTAACAGATACTTCAAATTAACACTCACTGCAGATTTTATTCCTCAAAGCTGTTTCTCAGTTTTCCCCATCTCAGTTAACAGAAATCCTATCCTTCTAGTTCTGTGGTTTAGACCAAAACCCTTAGAATCCCCCCTGATACCTCTATTTTCAATCCACCAAGAAATTCTGTCTTTAAAATACATCCAGATCTAATTTATCACCACACCAGCCATTAGCACCACTGTCTAAACCACCGTCACCTCTTGCCTAGATTATTGCAGAAATCTTGCTTGCCTTTCTGCTTCTGCCCTTGCTCCTGGCAAGGAGCCATTCCCCATACAGCATCTGTTAACCTTTCAAGATGTTGAGTAAATCCTGTGACTTCTCTGCTTGGAACCCTCCAGTAACTTCTCATTAGTGACTAGGAGAGGCAGAACTGGGCCTGAGGACACAGAGGCCTGAGCGTAGGAAGGTAATTTGGGCCTCAAACTTGACACATACCTCTTCTGGCAAATTAAAGTGATAGTCCTGAGCTAGGTCCAGAGAGGATAGAAGAAGGCCCCTTCCCTCAGGAGCTCACAGTTCCCCAGGGGAGCCAGCTTTATATCTCAGTCCTCCGGCTCCTATCAAGTACCTGTCATGCTTAAAGGGCTGGACCTGGGACTACAGACTGTGTCTGCAGGGAGCTCGGTTCCTAGGGGAACTGGCCTCCAAACCACTCACTAGCTTTCCCAAGTGATATTAGCCTACAATAACACCGGAAATAAGACCAAAAAGAATGAATTTAGGGAAAAGAAGACAGAGTCACAACAGTGGCTTGAGTAGAATTCAGAGATGAAGGAAAGGCTTTATAAACTGTGATTCTGGAGAAAAGAAACCTCTCAGGGAATCAGCAGAATTTGGCAACTCAGAGGTCCAAGCGGTGTACGCTAGAAAGGAGGTCAGAGGTAGGGAGGGATTGAACTTGACCAGAACAGTCTGGGTGGGATCGGAGTCAGAAGCAAAGAGCAAAAGCAACCTGTCATCTGAGTTTTGGCCTTCCAGCCTGCCTGCCCGGCACTTCTTTACCTTGTCTTGTGCTGTGCCCTCCTGCCAAGGCTCTACGCACAGCAGGAACAAGTTCCCAGACAAACCACAGGCATGGGGCCAGGCGCTGTTGGTCCTGAGGAGTAAATCTTTTTGAGAGAGAGAGAACTGTATGAGTGTTAACTATTGTTATTATTTTTTAAGATTTTATTTATTTATTTGACAGAGATCACAAGTAGGCAGAGAGGCAGGCAGAGGCCGAGGGGGTGGGGGGAGAGACGGAAAGCAGGCTCCCTGCTGAGCAGAGAGCCCGATTCGGGGCTCCATCCCAGGACCCTGGGATCATGACCTGAGCCAAAGGCAGAGGCTTTAACCCACTGAGCCACTCAGGTGCCCAGCTATTGTTATTTTTATCATCATTACTATTGAGATGTCTCCCCTCTTATTTATTTCTCCATTTTGGGGGGAGCTGTACAATGAAATGCTAAGGGATAGGGGCGTGATCAAAAGCTTAGCACCAGGAACTGGGAACTGGGAAGTTAAGCCCTACAGAGCAGCCCTGAAGGATGGAAGCAGTTTTCAGGCTATAGCGGTGGACTGTTTGCTCCATTCAGATCCTGAGTTAGAGGCCCAGGGTGATACACCACCCCTATCTGAGGGTAACAGATCCCTAGCCTCAGAAGTCTCTGGCCTGCCTGTATATGAGTCTTAAGGCTTTAAGTTTGCCTCTCTTCTCATAGGAGTCCAAAGAATTTTTCTGTCTCTTGGTTTCCCTTCCTCAGGCCTAGAGGCATCTAAGAGATGCACAGTCCTGGTAGAGAAACCCAGCTTCCATAAAACCGTCAGATCAGGTCAGCTGGGGCGCAAGGGAACTTCCTGAGCCCAGTATCCTCTCTCTTCAGCCTGTGGTCTAGGCCTGGTGGCTGAGATGTCCCTCTTAATGTATTGCCTCATTTCTTTGAGCCACCAAGTCTCCAGCTCTCCGCAGAGTGCCAAGAACAATCCTAAAGGTCCAAGGGTTTTTTATAAAGTCCACACAGAGCTTTTGGAAGATGAGCTCCCTTGCCAAGGGTGTACAGAAGTCAGGGGAAACAGCCAGAATTGGCTGGTGCCCACCCTGACCCAGAATGCAACTTGGCAGACACCTCAAGGGAAAGGACCCACAGGACCGTTGATCAAGCACAGGGCTCAAGTTGCCTGAGCTATTCTGAAGCCAGGGTCTGGGAGGAGCGAGGACCTCATAAGCCAGGGTCTGGGAGGAGCGAGGACCTCTTCCAGGAGTGACACTTTAACCCTTCCCTCTCAGGAATCTGGACTTTCAACCCATCTCCCTAGCAGGGTGTGAGTTCAGAGGGTCAAAGGGTCTTGATTTAGTCAGGCCTCTTCATTCTATAGATGGGGAGACTGAGGCCCAGGGTGAGGGAATGGCTCTAGTCCCTGTAGAATGGGCCTGTTGTCAGGGAAGGCTCCTCAGGAAGGATGGGGAAGGAAGTGTGGGTGTGGTGAGGAATGGAGGGAGCATGTAGGTGGTGAGAACCACATGACCAGGGCTCTACTGCAGGAGCCGAGGGTGAGCTCAGAGTAGGGAGCCCAGCCATCCTGCACTTGAGCTGGGTGATCAGGTTTAGGATTGGCCTCTCAGGGCTAGGCCCCTGGTCTATGTCTTGTCCCCACATTCCCCTTCTCTTAGCTGTAGCTGCTGAATCTGCAAACTCTTTAGCCCAAGGAAGTCCTAATTCCAGCCTTCAGAGAGGACTCTGGGAGCCACCCCAGGGGGAGGCAGCCAGCCAAGGGGGTGAAAGTTGAGGAAGGCAGGCAGCTGTACTGACCTGTCTCTGAGGCAGCAATCTATTGGCAAGCCTACCTAGCCAGCCAGAATCAGGGAGCTGTTTACTTTCAGTTTTCAGCTCTTGCAAAAGTTTTGTTTCCAACAACTAAGTCTGTGTTTATGTTACTTAAGGGAACCACTCTGGAAAAAAACAAAACTTCAGTCCTGATGCCAGGTCCAGAGGTCACTGGGCAGAGGGCAGTGGAGTGGGGAGAGCTTGGCCAGGCCTGGGGGCATGCCTTGGGGAGGTACAGTACCTTACTTCTACTCTGCCCGGGGTGAGGTCTGAGAGCAGCAAGTCCTCTCTGTAGCAGGTGTTTTACAAGATGTAGCTGACCAGACCCTTGGTCACATCTGAATTTCATTTCACATTCATAGTAGACCTGGATTAGAAGGCCAAACAGAAGTTCTTAGTTCCCTTTGGTAACAAAGATACCGAGACCCAGAGAAAGAGTGTGTCTTGGCATCAAGCAAGTGGACACTTGGATTTGGCCACAGACCATTTTCCTTCCACTCTACCCCACTGCCTCCCTTCTGAGAGTCTCAGGAAAACCCTGAAGCAGGGGTGAGTGGGGAGACCTGCATCTACCACCTTCCTGGCAGCAGGTGATCTGTTTAAGAGGATCCACTGGGGGACTAGAGTGGAGAGAACCCAGAATATAGTGGCTTGGACCAGACCACATTTCAGCCCAAAGAAGAGGGCTGGGCCTTCCTGAGGGAGGTTTTGGAGAAGATACTATATCACAGGGATCTGGCCAAAGAAGGATCCACCAGCTGGAAGCCATTTCTGGGTGACAGAGCACCTCCTCTCCCATCATCTTCTCATGGAGCCCAGCCATGCTGCAGTTGGGCTGAGGTCTCAAATTTAGGATTTGCATCTCAGGGCTAGGCCCCTGGTCTGTGTAGCTTGTCCCCATTTCCGCCCTGCTCCTAGCTGTAGCTGTGAATCTGCTACTCTCTATCCCCAACAAGTCCTAGTCCCAGCCTAGGGGAAGGCAGCCAGCCAAGTGGGTGGAAGTCGAGCAAGGTAGGCATCTGTACTGAGCCAGGGGCCCTGCTCAGGGCTTGGGCCCCCAGGGCTCCAGCAGGAGCATGTGAGGATTTCGGAGGAGCAGTCAGAACATGGAGGGGTGTCCTTGTTCTGAACAATTTCACCTCTGCCCAGCCCCTCCATAGTTGTGTGTTTTGGAGTAATAACTCTGATGAAGGAAGAACCTTTACTCCCAGTCAAGATGTTTTTTAGACCCTACTGAGGTAAGCCAAACACTGCTGAGTGTGTGTTTTCTGTCCTTCCACACCCCTGTCCTGCCTAGTACACAGAGCCAAGCCCTGTCCCTGGGCCTGGGCCATACAGATAAAGCCTCCTGGGTTGCCGGTGCTGGTGTGAGTGCTGGGAAGTCAGTTGAACCAGCCACACTTGATTCAGCTCCAGGGCAGGTGTTGGCCCAGCCAGTCAGGTGCGGGCCTGTGCTCATGCTGTTCCCCCCAGTGAAATGACCTCATTCCACCTCCAGTTCGGCTGCCACTCTGCCCATCTAGGATCTCACCTCTGTGTGAAGCCTCCCCGGTCCATCCTGGCTGTCATGAATTGCTCCCTTCTCCATGCTTCCGAGTTCTAAGCTTCATCTCTGTGACTGTTGGGTGGGTTGGCATCTGTCTTCTCCCCTCTAGCCTGAGCAGCCCTGTGGGGACAGAAACCATGGCTACTTATTGTCCTTAGAAATTGATCAGGTCGAGGGGCACTTGAATAACTCAAGTCGGTTAAGCATCTGCTTTCAGCTCAGGTCATAATCCCAGGGTCCTAGAATGGAGCACTACATTGGGCTCCCCGCTCAGCAGGGGACCCTGCTTCTCCCTCTCTCATTGCCCCTCCCCCCCAGTCATGCATGCACATACTCTTTCTCTAAAAAAAAAACCACTTAATAAATTTATTTTTAAAAAGTTGATCGGGTTGAACCTATCTTAGGCTCCTGAAAGGCTTGATGAGTCACCAACAAAGCTCTTTAATGGTCATTTCATAAACTGAAGTACCCAACTGACCCTTCCAGTGATGGAAAACAAGACCTACCAGAACTTCTTGAAAACAGTGCTTCTCTTCTGGCAGATGAGGACACAGAAGCTTGGTTTAGGATTTGAGATAGGGGACTATGCTCGTAGGCCTGTTTTCCCATTTAGCTTTTAAAACAAACATCTCGGGCGCCTGGGTGGCTCAGTGGGTTAAGCCGCTGCCTTTGGCTCAGGTCGTGATCTCAGGGTCCTGGGATCGAGTCCCACATTGGGCTCTCTGCTCAGCGGGGAGCCTGCTTCCCTCTCTCTCTCTGCCTGTCTCTCTGCCTACTTGTGATCGCTCTCTGTCAAATAAATAAATAAAAAATCTTAAAACAAACATCTCTGTCCCTTTTCACTGTAGCAGAGAAAGAAATGGAAAGTTAAGGTACAGCTGGTGACCCAGAAGATCTGTCTGCAGTGGAGCCAGGGCACTAGAAGGGGATTCGTCATTACCTCTAAATCCTAAATAGCTCACAAGACAACAGTCTTAGATCTTGGAAGTACAGAGGGGTATATGGGGACTTAATGTGCTTCCAAGCGCCTGAGAGGATTTGACCTAACCAAAGGCCTGGCACGTGGTAGGCCAACAACCACTGGTTCTAGAATGAATAAGATTTTTTTTTTTAAGAGGCAGTCTCCTCCCAACCCAATTTCAGCCTCTGGTCACCAGGGCTTGGTCCCACCCATTACTGGTCTAGCAGTTACCAACCTCCTGTCTTGGACCTGGTGCAGTTGGAGTCATAAGCATCAGACTCAGTCCGTGTCTTGCAGGAGCACCCATCCAGTGTAGAGGAGAAGGGCAACAGCCAGGGGCTGGGCAACTGGTCTACCCTGGCCTGAGGCATTATACAGCACCTCTCATATTTTGGAAGGAAGAACTCCAATCATGAACAAAGAGTAGGTTTCCTTTTTTTCCTTTTAGGCCTAGGCCTCCCTAGAAGACATGGAGCTGTGGGTTGGTTCTCAGGCAACCCTAACTGGGCTATCAGTGCTGAGAGTTTGCTCAGGTTCTGTGGACTCCTTTAGCATTCAGAATTCCAGACTGGCAGGTAATCCTCAAGGCTGCCTGGCTTCCACTCCCTTATCAAAATCTGACTGCTATTCTAATTTTTTTAGTAGATCATTCTGTCCTCTCGGAGCCATGGAAGTCAAGAACAGGGTTCTGAGGGCACCTGGGTGGCTCAGTTAAGTCTCTGCCTTTGGCTCAGGTCATGATCTCAGGGTCCTGGGATCGAGCCCCCACATTGGGCTCCCTGCTCAGTGGGGAGTCTGTTTCTCCCTCTCCTCTGCCCACCCCCCACTCATGCTCTCTCTCAAATAGATAAATACAATATTTAAAAAAAAAAAAAGAACTGGGTTCTATTCATTTCTGTCTCCTCACAGTAGGCATTAAAAAGGTTAAGTGAAGGAAGGGGATTACTAAATGTTACTGACCCCAGAAGCAACTCTCGCTGGGCCTCAGTTTCCCATTTGCAGAATTGCAAGGGGCAAGGAGGAAGTTTCAGATCTCTGGGGTCTCCACCAAACTGATTCTCTGGGCCTGGGGAGTGGTACAGTGAGCTGCCTATGCCTCCGTCAGCTTGTGAAGACCTCAGCGCATGGATTTGGAGACAGAAGAGATACCCACCCATAGGGCAGGCTGCATGCTGTTGAGGTCAGCCAAGTTCACCTGTGGTGGCGACTCCCATCTCCTTTCAGCACTGCCTCTTCCTGTCACCTGGCTGCCTGGGATGGCTTTACTGTATAGCTTTGAGCTCCTTAGAGCAGGAACCTGGTACAGAAAATAAAGTGGAGTGGGGAACAGTTGAATGAGCAAAAGAGTGAGTCATATAGGAGTCCAGAAGACCACCATCACATAACCCAAATGTACACTAGGACCTTAAAGGGGAACTAGTGATACCCTATCAGCTTGAGCTAGGGAAAGATTTGGTAGGAGGGCAGTGTTAGGGTGTGGTTCATGTCACCTGCCTGCTGTCAGAACTCCCAGGGGCCATACTGAGAGTGTAGTATTCACCAACATCTCCCTGGCAGTTGGATATATTCCCACGGTGACATGTAGAACAGTTACAACTCAGAGGACAATTGACTTATCCGTATTCATGCAGCAAGAGTAGGGATGAGGCTTTAATCCTGTCCCGGAGGAGATGACTCCTCCTCCACAGACATACAGAGTCTCAGCTAGGGTTCACATCCCGGCTCTGTCACATCAAGCTGTGGGACGTTGAGTTTATTTAAACCTGAACTCGTTTCCTCTCCATGACCTAGGAACAATGTGCCCACCCGTGGGGTTGAGATGAGGGTTAAACAAGATCAAGTACATAAAGTGCTTTGTAAACCAGTCAGCTCTGTATCAATATTAGCCAGAGAACCAAGATATGAGAGGAACCAAAGTCATTTCTTGGAGGTGCCATATCCTCACCTAGCTGACTTCTTCTTCTTCAGGACAAGAGTGAGGCCTCCAGCAGAGTCTTGTCCAGAAGGCCTTGTCGTCCCAGACCCAACTCGCTGCCTCCCAACTTGCCTGAGGAAGAAACTCGCAGGATCGCACGGATATTTTCTTCCCAGTACTCCCAGAAAGACTAATACAGACTGAAAGACAAAGGGAAGGATCCGCCTGCCCACCTTCCTTTGGCCTTGTCCGGCTCACATGAGACACAAGGTCTGCTTCCTTCAAGGCCATGAGAGCCCTGAAACTACCACCAGCCTAGTCCATGGGTGCCTTGGAACCCCATCCAGCCCAGCCTGGAGGAATGTCCCAAACCAGTCCAAAGTCCACCTGCTAGGATTTCAGCTTCTTCCTTCTAAACAAAATGGACTCCAGTACCCAAGTGGAACCACCCATATTTTGACCAAGGGACCCAAGCAGGCATCTCTCGGCTGAGAAACTCCTTCCAGTGTCCTTGATAGCCTACTGCTGACATGAGCCCACCTTCTGCCTGAGTATCATGGGCCATTTTTGACTTAAAGTTTGGGTGGGGTAGAGGTGGGGGTGGAAATTGTGTGTGTTGTGTATGCTGAGGAAGTCCTAGGGCCACCTCCAGCTGATTTGCTTAGAAATAAGGGTATTTTATAGATATAAATTATTTTTATGCTGTGTTGAATTAATCAATAGAAAAGGAGGGGGGAAATCACCTCCTTTGGACTTCTGTCTGATTATCTGAAATTCTAACCATGCTTTTAACTTATTGTTTTTACCCAGCTCTGAAGGTCCTTGTTCCTGCCTGTGTTTGAATAAAATCATATTGGTATTTGTATTCTGTACACAGGTGTTTCCTGGCTTGGCCACTGGATTGGGGTGTCAGGAATCCACTTGTGCTCTAACAGCCAAAGGAAAGCTTGAAAACCATACAGTCCCTTAAGCTCACCTTGAACCAGGGGCCAGGGTCACCACAAGACTTCACAGTGAGAGATCAGATTGGGAGGACACTCCATTATGCCCTTGCTTGTGCCTCCAATCCGGCAACAAAGTGGAGGAGTCTCCTGGAACAGGTCTGCTCAGAATCCCTGATCTCTCTAGGATGAATTGCTCTGGGTTAAGACTCAAACTCCAAACATTTGAGCAGCTACTATAGACAGGGCCTGTGGGGAAGATAAGAAAAGCACAAAGATGTACAGAGTGGCTGGGAGAGAAGGTTGGAGGAGAACTAACATGGAGGGCCCCGCTTTCCTCCCCAAGCACAGGCCATTTTGCTTAGTCCTCATAACAACTCCATAACCTACAGATCATGATCCCCATTTTATAGTTAAACTGAAACTCACCAAAGTCAAGTCATTTGCCTCTGTTTATGTAGCTAGGAAAGGAATCACCACACAACATTCCCAGAGGTGTCACAAGGCTTCTGCACACGGGGAGTAGCCAGTGACTGGTCTGAATTCAGGAAATTGATGGAGAAAAACCATGTGGGCTGGAGCAACCAGGGCGGGCTTCCCAGAAAAGTTGGAGGATGAGCCCAGAGAAAAAGCCAGGAGAGCACTCAGGGCCACAGGCTGCTAGCGACAGGGAAGAGACATGTCTTGACACTGCCACTTCCCTCATAGATCCCCTCCAGCTTGACTGTCCTTCCATCTGAGCCGCTGTTGCCTCATCTGCAAAGCGGAGATAATAACGCTTCAGGGGGTTGTTGTGAAGACTAAACGAGATGACATTTGTGAAAGTGCTTCGCCTGCACTTGGCACTTGGTGGAAGCTGAAGAAATGTCAGCTCCTCCCACCCCCCCCCCCACCCCTGCAGCTCCCAAGCTAACCGGCAGATAGGCAAGCACCCTAACAGCTCTGAGACAAGCAGGACATGCCTGAGGGTGTAGAGTGATGCACAAACCCCGAGGATGGACAGGGTGCCCCCCATCAGTGAAGTGCCCTCCCACCAGGCTGTTCCCTTTTTGTTCATCTCGGCCCCCCAGCCTTCAGCCTGCCGGCTCGCCCCCTCCCCCCCATCTCAGATTGACAGTAGGAGCTTTCGAGGCAAGGGCTCCACCTGCCTTAAGGCCACATAGAACCTACAGAGGGGCAGTCGGGGGCCCAGGCCCGAGGGGTTAAGCCTCAGGTGAAGACTATTCCTTCCAAATCCTGCTCCAGCTTCTGTAAATAACCTGATTGGGTCAAGTTAGGATAAGGCCACAGCAGGACACAGGCTGCTCCTACCCAGGCAGTTTTTCCTACCCAGGCTCAGGGCAACCCCCCAAAACAAAAGGGCACCCTAAGGGTCTGTAAACCATCACCTCCACTTAAAAAGAGTGTGTTATTTACCACTATCCTCTCCCTGAAAATTGGATCTCTTTCCCCGTGACAGCCCAGAGGTGAAATGCCTTGAGAGCCATGCAGCCTGGCTTAAGGGCATGAGGTATATATTTGACAACGAGCTATCATCTCCCTCACTTCCTTTCAGGTACTGCCTCTGCAGAGACCTGAAAATGGATGTTTCTGATCACCAGATGCTGGCTGCTCCCAGCCCTTGCCACCAACCTTTGAACTTCTAGTGCCTGTTGGATTCTGGGGATAGGGGGCCACAGCAGACACACCTGGCCCTGCCCTCAAGAAGCCTCCCAGGCCAATGTAAGCTGAGTCCTCCCTCTGGGGACTCCAGGGCCCACGGCCTCCTTGTTTGAGCACCTGCTGTTTATCCCTTCCCATGTACCCACTGCAATCTACCCACCATCTTCAGGCCAGCCTTTCCAGCTGGAGCCGGAACCTACTTCCTGAGCCCAGCCTCAGCAGTCCTAGCAGCCCCTTCCCTTATGAAGGGAACTGCCTGTGCTACTGATGTTAGGGCAGGGTCTGCTCCAAGGGAGAGGACAGACACAGCCCTGGCTTTGCACTTGAATGTCTAGACTTGTGACCACTTGCCCTGTGGCCACGGTTCTGTGCCCAAGTCCAGAAATTGGTTCTGCCTACTCCTCTGCCCTACCCAGTTAACTCCCTTCTCACCCCGGAATTCCCCTCCCTTCTCCTGTCCCCATCCCCTCTTTCCTGTGTCACCTGGGTCCCAGGTTCAGATGTGCCCCCCCTTCCCCTCAGTGCCTACTGATGGAGCCTACTGTAGTAGCAGCTGCTAGGAGCCCTCACTGTCGTGCTCCACACACCTCTGCCCGCGTCCTTTGGCTCCCTTCAGTGTCATGTGTCAGACGGTAATGGTCACAGCAGAGAGACCCAGAATTATAATTATTAATTTATAATTATAAATATTATAATTTAAGCACTGGGGGTTGGGCAACACCATATACTAGCAGTGTGACCGGGGTTAGTCCTTGTCCCTCCCTGACACCGTTTTCTCCTCTGTAAAGGAAGCATTACAAATGTTAGATGCTCAGCAAGAAAAGGAATGAGGTCCTGATACATGCTATAGCACGGACACATCTTGAATGTACTATGCTAACTGAGAAAAGCCAGTCACATACGATAGGATTTTATTTATATGAAAGGTTCAGAAATCCGTAGAGATAGGGACACCTGGGCGGCTCCTCAGTTAAGCATCTGCCTTTGGCTCAGGTCATAATTCCGGAGTCATGCTTCTCCCTCTGCCCCTCAGCCCGCTCTTGCTCTCTCTTGTTCTCACTCTCTCAAATAAATAAAATCTTTTAAAAAAAGGAAATCTATAGAGACAGAAAGTAGATTAGTGATTGCTTGGGGCTGATGTAAGGGAAAAGGGACAGTGACTATTGATGTACACAGGGATTTGGGGGGGTGGCGTGTGGGGAGTGGTGAAAATATTTTAAAACTATGATGATGGTTGGATAACTGAAAAGTTAAAACAAATGAATTATATCCATTAAATAGGTGGACTGTATGGTATGTGAATTATATCTCAGTAAAGCTGATATTTAAAAAAACAGAATCCTGGGCACCTGCGTGGCTCAGTCAGTTAAGTGCCTGCCCTCAGCTCATGTCATGATCTCAGGTTTCCGGGGTGGAGCCCTATATCCAGCTCCCTGCTCAGGGGGAGTCTGCTTCTCCCTCTCCATTTGCCCCTCCCTCCTGCTCATGCTCGCTTTCTTTCTCTCAAATAAAATATTTAAAAACAAACAAACAAACAAACAAACAGAATCCTAATAGTACTCACCTCACAGGGTTGTGAAAAATAGAAATAATGTCTCTAAGGTATCTGGCACATAGTAGGCACCAAGAAATGACCGTTACTATCATTGTTAGTTAGGAGAGCCCTGCCCAGCCTATCCTGTGTGTGGCGTTGACCTTTGAATTCTCAAAGGTGACAGGTCCAACCCCTGTCCCCATATGTGCCCTCATTACCTGAGGTAGCTCTTTCAGCAGCTGGAAGGAGCTATTTTAAAGAACCCTAAGTCAGAGGAACTAAACCAGATCTGGAACTCTGACCTTTCCCCTCACCTCCCTGCCACTCACCAGCCAGCCGCCTCTTGTCAAGTGATCAGGCTGTCAACTAAGCTTCTGTAGGGTAAGGTTTCAAGCCAGCTGGAGCGTATAAAGATAGGTGCCAAGCCGGAGGCAGAGAGACAACAGTGAATGGTAAGGGGGCAAGTAGATCCCTGCTGCCCCCTCCTGGGATGGAGCCCTAAGGAGCCTTAAGGAGGCCCTGTGCTTCCCCTGACCTGGCTGGACTCACAGGTAAGACCCCATTCTCCACCACCCCCTTCCTCCTCCAAGCTCTGCCCTTTGAGGCAGCTTACAGAGAGCTGCCCGGAGTGAACGGAGATCACTAGCCTGGGATCACTGCAGAGCTGGTAGATTTCGTTCCAACCCCACCGAGTTAAGAGGGGGTAACTGCAACCCTAATGTGGGGGCACCATGGCTGCGCAGAGAGGCTCGACCCCAACATCTGCGTCACTCACCCACAACTCACTGTCCCCTTTTGCTGCTGCCCACCTCTGCTCTGATTTTGCAAATCTCCATAGACGAGAGTGGCTTTCTCCTTAGTCTGGCACAGAATCTCCAGAATTCCTCCAGAGCATTAAGCCCTTTCCCCATGAGGGTTCTGGGGACCCCTTTCCCCATGAGGGTCCTGGGGACCCCTTTCCTGAGTAGAGATGGTGCATGCACCTCTGGCCTCACAGAGAGGGAGGTTTACGAGCCCACACAACTCTACTCAAGCGGCTTCCTCAGCGGGGATATGCTGTGCAGGCTTTGCCAGGAGGGTGAGATCAGGCGGGACATCTCAGAACGGGGTTGTCTGATCCCTGCTTCTGAGCTGCCATGGAGAACAGATTCCCCAGCCCCAGCCCAGACCTGAATCAGGATCTCCGGCGCTGAGGGCCTCTGAGAATCCACTCTGTAAACAAGCAGCTCCAGGGATCCTGAGCTCTCCCTGAAGAGTGAGGCTTCCGCCAGTGGCATGGGCGCGGTGTCACACTGACCTGGGCTCCAGTCCCAGCCCCTTCCCTTCCGTCTGTCTTATGACTAGCTGAAGCCCTCACAGCCTGAGGTCCCTTGTTTATGAAGTGGGAATCTTTGTGACAACTACCGTATAGCCTTATAAAGGGACTGAATTAGTCAATACCTATAAAGTCCTCGGCACCATGCCTCATGCAAGAAGTACCGGGCAGACATTAGGGTTAGGGTTACTGGAACATCCTGTGCCTCAAGTGCCCCAGCAGAGCTACGGAGAGAAGAGTCCTGCTCTCAACTTCCCCTTTGCCACTGACAAAATTCCGCTGGCTGCTAGATTTCCTCAAGTATCAATTCAGGATGCTGGAGTCAAGGGGGAAGGGAAGTGGGAAACAGTGGCCTCAGGGCAGCCCCTGAGTCTACCATTGTGGCTTCCCTCTCCACCACAACTTGACTAATGAAAGTTCTAGAGCACCCACCCCCCAACAAGGTAGGGCTTTTAACTTGAGTCCCTGCCCATCCATTCTGCCTCCCATGGCTCAGGGCTGTGTTCAGAATAGGCTGCGGCTTCACGTGTGGCCACTGCGTGGCTCCAACAGCTCTGGCTGCACCATTCCAACAACTTCCTCACTGGCCTCTCCCCTTCCAGTCCAGCCTTGACATTTGTACCCGCATACTCTGAACACTGGCCTGATGATGTCATTCCTTGACTTGAAAACCACCAACCACTCCCCATTCTCTGCTAGATTCAGTACAGCCCTGGCATTCCAGATCCTTCCACGAAAGATCACTGTGGGCTTCTCTGATTTCATTTCCCATTTCTCTACTTCAGCAAGTGGGGTTCCTTGATCAACTGGTCCTCCCTGGGCCCTCCAGCCCTGGGCCTTCCCAGTACCAGGCTACACAGAGAAGCAGGATAAGTAGACCCTATCCCATCCTTTGGGGTTCCCTATCTAGGGGGGAAACAACTACAGCTACTGAGCTAATCCACAAGAAGCGGTGGGACCAGAGGCCGGGCCAAAGAAGTTTGACAGTTCAGCCTCCCCCAATCCTCCCACCCAACCCCCAGGCCAGGGGAAAACAGGCTTCCCCCAGGAGATCCAGCCCATGAGACAAAACCCATGAAGTGTTCCCTGTGGGTCCAGGTACAGCACAAACACTCTGCACCAGGGGGCTGAGACCAGAGAATGCCTCAGAGTTACACAGCCCTGGTGGGAATCCCACTTCCGCTCACTGTGTGATCTCTGACAGGTCATTTCACCTGTCTTGGCCTCAGTTTGTAACTCTGCAAGTGGAGTAAAAATACCTAACTTAAGGATTCTTCTATTAGAATCTGAGTGGCTACCAAAGGCTTCGAAGAAAGGACACTCCTACGCTCTTACAACAGTGAGAGACATTAGAGAACATGACCCCCAAGGGCCTCCCTAGCTCTGAGAGTCAGACCCTCAGCTTCCTGATGCTAGGGCTCCGAGAAGTCCAACTCACGTCAGAGAAGGGGAAAGGCTGGGGAAACGCCAGGGCCAGGAACACGCGAGGCAGCTGCTCACGCATACACCTATCTGCACATGCCCCAGACAGAGCCTCCTTGCTGGGAACTGAGCCCTCCTGGCAGCTGCTGGTCTTCTGGAGGCAAAGGGAAATGGAAAGGAGGCAAGTGGAAGATGGTGTTCCCCTAGCACGCTGCAGTCTGTCCCCTCCGCCAGGCTCAGGTCCGTGGGCACCAGGGCCTCCACACCACCACCCCGAGGAGCCAGATCTTTCTTGGACCCTCAGGGAGGCAGTACAGAAAAGCAGGAAGACAGGCTGTGGGAGGAACACTGCAGAGGGAGCCCAAGGCCTGACTGTGTGGCACACACAGGTCTCAGCCTCTCGGGCCATTTTCTTCATCGGCCAACCTGGGCAGTGATGCCCACCCTGCCTTCCTCACCACGCTGTTGGTCTGTATGCTTAGCACTTGATTCTCTAGATGGCTTTGCATATAATCCATTAACTGCAAAGGGATCTGAATGCCCTGAATAAAAAGGACAAGTTCTGGAAATCCAGACTACCACACCCAGTGGGGTCCCGAGGTGAAAGGTGACAGGGTCTCATTGCCATCCGAAGAATTTAGCTGAGGTTCTGTGTCTTTAAACCAGTCTCTCTCCACCTCAAACCTCTTTTTCTCATCTGTAAAATGGATTTAAATGCTGCCCTGCCTTCCATCCAAGGCTGCTTTGAGCCTTAAGTACAGCAGAGTGCGCCAGGCTCAGATACCAGAGGTTGGCAACACTCAGCAAGCTCATGTCTCGAAGCCCTGATTTGCACACCCAAAAGTAGGGGAAAGGAGCAGCTACCTCTCAGGAAATGTGTGAGAATTCAATGGGATTGTGTGTAAAACTACTGCGAGGGCCTCACAGCCAGGTCGTCATTTTCTCCTCCTACTTGAATCCATGCCCTGGACTCTCACACAAGCTCATGCCCTTCCCCACATCTTGAACACCCTTCTGCTTCAGCTGCCGAAAGCTTGCCCGTTTTTCAAAGCCTAACCTCTGTGACCCTCCTCCCACCCTCCACCGTGAAACGATTCTTATCCCACCTCACGAACAAGAGAGAGGGTGTCCACCTCCTTTGAGTCACTTCTTGGGGCTTCCCTCACCTCTGACATTGGTCCAACCTATCTTGCACTAGTTATTTGTGGGTGTGTCTGATGACCCCACGAGACTCCTTGAGAGCTCGTTGTGGGCAAGTCACACAGACTGTTTTTGCTCATCCCCAGATTTCCTGGAATGACAAGCACAGAACCTAGCATGACGTGGGTCTTATGGAGCCCACCAGTCATGGCAAGGACGTTGGACTTTTTCTGAATGAGTGCTCCCCCCTGCTCCTTCTCTCTCTCTAATAAATAAATTAAAATATTTTTAAATAAATAAATAAATAAAAGCATCCCTTTCCTCCGGCCATGATTTAAGAGCCAGTGGCTGGTGAGTTCCAACCTCAGACTTTCCTCCTCCATCCCACCTCTCTAATTCCCTGGCTAATTCAACACCTATCAGCAAGCTCCTTGAAGTCCAGGGCCAAACCTGCTTCATTCCGTATCTTTCCTTCCCTAGTACCTACTATAGTGGTCAATAAATACCTGATCATTAAGATAATCGCTTACACTTTAGCATGAATTAGAACATCAGTTTCATCTTAAGAACAGGCTTGGTTAGGGAAAGGTGGCAGCAAGCATAAGAGTGAAGGTACCATGTAAGTTGAGGGGACAGCACAGAGAGAACCGGAGTTCTAGATGGCAGTACTGAAAGAAGACTTATTGGTCACCCTTATTTTTTGGCATCCAATGTATCATTGGTGAGCAGGTAATATATTTTTCTTATTTGCCCAAGAGAAGTTAAATGACACACCCAAGGTCCCACCAGCATTAGTAAGCCCTGAAGACTGGGCAGGAGCTCAGGTCTCCTTACCCAGGACCAGAGATTTTATTGCCCCAGAAGGAAAGGGACAAACACTGTGCCCACCTCACAACTCTGTGGGACTGGCCCTGACTCTAGGGGATGAGGACACTGAAGAACCCACGATCCCAGCATACTAGGGGTATGTGTGAAATGGGTGCCAGGGAGTGTGACCTGCTAAGAAATGGCATCAGCACCAAAAACCAGATGCCCAGAAGTCCAGGTGATAAGAATGCTGGGCTGGGGGCACCTGGGTAGCTCAGTGGGTTAAAGCCTCTGCCTTCGGCTCAGGTCATGATCTCAGGGTCCTGGAATCGAGCCCCGCATCGAGCTCTCTGCTCAGCAGGGAGGCTGCTTCCTTTCCTCTCTCTCTACCTGCCTCTCTGCCTACTTGTGATCTCTGTTAAATGAATAAATAAAGTCTTTAAAAAAAAAAAAAAAGAATGCAGGGCTGCCCCGTGACAGGCGTGCCAGCTTCCCAAGGTAACCACAGCTAAGCCAGGACCTTCGGATATGCTCATGCCCTGCTCAGCCAGGAGTGGGACAGGTGCAGGCCCAAGTGCACACAGGGAGAGGAGGCACATTCTCTTGACCCAAGATGGATCCTCCTCTGTCTGAGAAGCCCATTCTCTTCAGCTGAGAAGGGATGTCCTCAAAGGTGTGAGGGGAAAGGGCCTGTCCTGAGCCAGGCAGAGCAGCTGCCACTGTCCCCAACATCAGCAGCAGGACGCTTTGCAGCCCCATCTCCCTCGGAGCCCTGGGAGCCCTGGGAGGCAGAGCAGCAGAGGAGCCCAGGACCAGGCTCCCTCCTTCCTCCAAAGCAGAACATCAGCCCCAGGAATCCCACAGCTTTGGGAGAAAATGCCTCTAGTCCTAGATTAACAATCTTTAGTGACAGAGGAGGAATCATAGGCTGGGAACAATTTCGCTTTAAGTATAAGAGTATACTCCGGCAGCCTTGCAAGAAAACAAGCTTTCATCCAAGATAAACAACAGTTTAGGTGAGTCACGAGGCACAATCATATTGTTGATTTGGGGAAGAAGGACCTGCAGTGGAGAGACTTGGTCGGCTCTCCGTACACCCCAGGGAGCAGCTTGGTGTGGGAGGAGAACAAGGTTGTAGGATGGAGTCGGAATGAGGTCTGGTCCCTGCCTGGGCCTCAGTTTCCTCCTCTAAAGGATGAAGATCCACCTGGTCAGTGGAAAAAGGAGGGGGCAGGGGAGGGCCGCAAGAGAAACGGAATGGGAAAGTGAGCTGTTCTTTTAAGCCAAATCCAGACAGCTAAACATAGCAAAGCCCAGGCTTTTCTCTAACTAAAGCTTTTCCCAGGAGCCTGGGGACAGGTCTGGATGGCCCGAGTTCCATCTGCCTCCCCTGGCCTGTCTCTGGCAGCCTCCTCCCTGCACTAAAGCTCAGGACTGCAAAGCGGCCTCTCTCCTTGGACCTCTCTCCTCTCTTCTCTCTCCTGGGCCCTGGAGGGACCAGGCAGAACCTTCTGGGACCATGGTCGGACTAAAGCCTTCAGAGGTACCTCCCACCACAGCTGTGAAATTCCTGGGGGCAGGCACAGCAGCCTGTTTTGCTGATCTCCTCACCTTTCCACTGGACACAGCCAAGGTTCGCCTGCAGGTAAGTACTTTTTGGCAAGGGTCATTGCTCAGATCAAAGGCAGGACTGAGTTCTCCACTCCAGCACCTCTAGCGTGTGCCAGCCTGCTCGTCCTCACAGAACTCTGCACAGGCCACTCACTCCACTGCTTCTAACCCTGCGCCACCATCGTCTGAGACAAAAAAATCTTAGGTCCTTGGGCCCTCCCTGTGCTCTGAGGGTGAGCACCGCACCATGGCTCACAGTTTAGGAACGATGCGCTGGGGGCACACACCTTGTTTTCACTGGGATATGACGGCTCCAGTTGTGCTCGCGCTCGAGAACCAGCCCCCGGCAGGCCCCTCTGCACACAGCCCCCTCCGCCCCACTCCCAGCCCCTCACCCTCTGCTGGGCCGTTCCTCAGATCCAGGGGGAAAAACAGGCAACCCAGGCAGCCCAGAGACCCCAGTACCGCGGCGTGCTGGGCACCATCCTCACCATGGTGCGCACCGAGGGCCCCCGCAGCCCCTACAACGGGCTGGTCGCCGGCCTGCAGCGCCAGATGAGCTTCGCCTCCATCCGCATCGGCCTTTACGACTCTGTCAAGCAGTTCTACACCCCCAAGGGATCTGACCGTGAGTGCCCAGCATCCCGGAGACACGGAGGGGGTAGGCAGAAGCGGACTCTAGGCTAGCGGGTCAGAGATGCAGGTGGTGTGGACTCAGAGGCAGGGCTGGGCCACTGAAGGCCGGTGACAGTCATGAGGAGAGAGAGCCGTGGTCGGGACCCCGAGCCTGGGAGAAGAGGCAGGCGTCAGGCAGGGGCAGCCCCACAGAGAAGAGCGTCCAGCCCGGAGGAGCACTGGCTGGCCAAATGCTGACCCCCTCTCTCTCCTCCTCTCCAGACTCGAGCATCACTACCCGGATTTTGGCAGGCTGCACCACTGGGGCCATGGCGGTATCATGTGCCCAGCCCACGGACGTGGTGAAGGTTCGGTTTCAGGCCAGCATACACCTTGGGGCCGGGAGCAACAGGAAATACAGTGGGACAATGGACGCCTACAGGACCATCGCCAGGGAGGAAGGGGTCAGGGGCCTATGGAAAGGTAGGTCCGGACTCCAGGCTCAGAGGGCCGGGGGCAGAGCGTGCCTTACCCTGAGTTAGGGCGGAGAACCGAGTGAGGAGGGAACTCCCAGCATGGTATATTCCAGTGATTCTGCAAGAACATCCCAACCAAAACTCTCACACTGACCTGCCACAGTGCCCAAGTTCAATTCAATTTGGCAACCCTTCAGCATGTGCAGGTTGCTATGAGGGAGACAGACAGGAATGGAAGATACCTTCCCTACCCTCGTGGCTCTCACAGACGGAGAGGGATGAGACGTGTCAAGGAGCAGCCATTCCACGGGGTAGGACGTGCAAGGGTTGCACAGAGGTACACAGCCAGAGGCAAGAGAGGCCGTGCAGACTCCGGCGTGGGGCGGGGGGGAAGGTGACATGGACGTTGGGCCTCAAGGCTCAGTGGGCTCTAGGTGTGTGGAGATGGAAGGGGAGGGCTTCCCCAGCAAAGTTCTCTCAGGGCTGATGACTATAGGACATAGGACTGTAGGACAACAGGACGTGGAGAAGAAACAGAGGCCAGTGGCAGAGGCAGCTGTGAGTTGTCGGGTGCAAGGAGATTCAATGAGGAGGGGGTTTCCTCAAGAGTAAGGCTTCCGGGGTCCCTATGTGTCCCCATGGAGGCCACCTTGACAAATGCTGGAATCTCTCCCACATGTGGACCAAGTATCATACCAATCCTTGCAGAAGAGACAGTGACCCAGTGAAGGTTAAGCACAGGACCCCCGGGTCACAGCCTGATTTGCTCTGCGCTCTCCCGAAGCCCAGCCCTCATCTGTGAGATCAGTGGCTGAGTCATGATGCTCTCCTAGGACCTCCCAGGGCTACTTCCTGTCACTGCTCCAAGAGCCTTGGAGCTCTTGGAAAGAAGAAAGGCTTCCTTGCCTGACTTTAGGTCTCAGGGAGGCATATTTTAATTTTGACAGATATTACAGATTATTCTCCAAAGTGTGGCTCAGACAAACATCAGAGGGCCTCTCTCTTTCCTGTCTCTGAGGTGGACACGGATAACCTAAGAGTTAGCCCCAGAGAGGAAAGTGTGGAATCCGCTCAGCTGAGGCGGGCTCCTCTGAGACCCCTGGAATGGAGCATTCTGCCCCCAAACCGGAGCCTGTGACTTTGCAACCAGGGAGTCCGCATCTAGTTTTCACTCATCAGCTCCCACCCCACCCTTCACAGGAACTTTCCCCAACGTCACAAGGAATGCCATTGTCAACTGTGCTGAGATGGTGACCTATGACATCATCAAGGAGAAGCTGCTAGACTATCGCCTGCTCACAGGTGAGGCCCTGGGCTCCGGGGAGCCGCCCTCCCACAGCAGGGAGGGAACCTGGAATTCCACAGAGTGGGCACCACTCAGAGGCGACTGAGTGTTAGAAGGAGCAGAGAAGGGAGCAGTGCCCAGTAAGAATGCCCAGTATAGGAGTGCCTCTCAACTTGCTAGACGGGGTGCTGCCCAATTCATGAATCACTTAATAATGCCAATTAGAGCTCTAAAAAAAAAATGCCCCGCCATCATTGTGATGAGTGGGAAAGAAGCCTGGACAGGGAGGCCAGAGCCCTGGGTTCCAGCCCAGCACTTCCCACCGTGCACCTTGAAGCAAGGGTCACCTTCTCGAACTTCGTTTTCCTCTGATGAGATGGCTGGGCTGCACAGCCTTCCAACGGTGGGACAGCCCTGTTCTATTTTGCGGGTCCTGTGAGAGCTTTCGAAAGCACTGTCCTTATACTCAGGAGTTTCCAGTTTAGTGAAGGTCAAATGATGACACACGTGGAACAGAAAGGCAGCGCTTTGCCTTCTCACAGCTCCATACTCGCTCCTCCCTTCCTCGCTGCAGACAATTTCCCCTGCCACTTCATCTCTGCTTTTGGAGCCGGCTTCTGTGCCACAGTGGTGGCCTCCCCAGTGGACGTGGTGAAGACCCGGTACATGAACTCGCCCCCAGGCCAATACCGCAGCCCCCTGGACTGTATGCTGAAGATGGTGGCCCACGAGGGCCCCACGGCCTTCTATAAGGGGTGAGCCTCCCCCTCCTGCCTCCAGCACCCCCTCCCAGAGAACCTGGGCTTGTTTCTTTCCCTTCTTTCTTTCCTTCCTCCATGTATAACGTGCCTAACGCGGGTCCACCTGGGGACGTAGTGGTGAACAGCACAGATGTAAACACCACAAAGGACAAATATAAAGAACTACAGAAGTTTTAAAAAAAAAAAAAAGTGGACCAAATCTGATCTGGAGAGTCAGGGGAGGCTTACCTGAGAAAAAGAATTCTAGGGGGGCACCTGGGTGGCTCAGTGGGTTAAGCCTCTGCCTTCGGCTCAGGTCATGATCTCAGGGTCCTGGGATCAAGTTCCGCATCGGGCTCTCTGCTCCGCAGGGAGTCTGCTTCCTCCTCTCTCTCTGCCTGCCTCTCTGCCCACTGTGATCTCTCTCTCTCTCTTAAAAAAAAAAAAAACAGAATTCTAGGCATAGGTCAAAGTGCTGTCTATCCCCAAACTTACGGCGCAAGGGAGGAAGGAAATGTGGTTGGTCGTCCTGAGACTTGTCTCCAGCCCACTGTCATGACTGTGGATCAGCACTGATGGCGGCCAAAATGCCCAGCACACGTCACATTTTCTTGCTTCTGGGTCTGCTTTTACCATTCCTTCTTAATGGAATGCCTTTCCCGCTTCACGCACAAGCGTCAGAACTAGTTCAAAGGCCACCTCCTCCCCAGTATTCTCAGGTGGGAATCTTTCCTCCTCCCTGTGAATTTCACCAATACGTCCTTGATTCCACTGTTTAGGGTACTTACCATCTCCTACCTTGTGTTATAGGATTTGTAAGGTTAAAATATCCCCCATGCTGGGTCACAAGCTCCTCGAAGCCAGAACTGGAGGCTTATCCGTCTCTCACCTCTCTAGCCAAGAGCCAGCGCTCAATAACGTAGGTTGTGAACAACCACCACGACCGCTAAGGCACTAAGTACAAGACCTTACGCAAAGCACTTTACACAGATTAGCTCAACAACCCCTGGGCTGGACGGTCTTCTCCACATTTACTGAGGAAGAAACGGAGACTCAGGAAGGTCAAGTGACTTACCCAAGATCCCAGACTTAAAATGTCAGCCAATGCCATGGCTCTAAGCCAGATCATCAGATGCCACCCCCCGTGTTTCATCTGTCCTATTGCCAGGCTCTTGGCTTGGCCCTCACACCTCCCACCCCTGATGCCTTCAGCAGATAGTTTTCCGGTGCCCAGTGTTAGATTGGACCAACATGCAGTGAGGTCCTGAACCCTGTCAGCGACGTGTAAAACTCCTCCAGTTGCCGGGCTGGGCCTTCCCTGTACGTGCTTCTCTCGTTACAATCAGCGGCAGCCGCCGCCTGTCTCAGTTTATTCTTTCACTTGGAAAACAAGCTACTGAGCATCTCCTGTGTGCCAGGCCCTGTGCTTGCCTCAAAGAGCAGCAGACACAGGCGACATTAATGGAGCATTTATGGAGACTGGGCCCCGCACTGTGTGCTGTGCGTTAACTCAGTTAGTCCTTCACAACAGCTAGATGAGGTAAATGCTGTTATGTTCCTCACTTTACAGATGAGGACACTGAGGCTTAGAAAGATTAAGTAACCTGTCCTAGGTCATGAAGCTAGAAACTGACTGAGCTAGGGTCTGAGCCCAGATCAGACTCTGGAGTTGACCTTCATTGCCCCGGTGCTATTCTCCCTAGGGAGGCTAGGGTGAGGCATCTGGAGAGACCCTGGTATGAGTCTGTGAGGCCCAAGCCAAGTCCTACAGAGCCAAGAGCAACCATCCAGGCAAGGAGGAGAGTAGGGGACATTCCCAGGCAGAAGGAGCAGCTCAGACAAGGGCACAGAAGCAAGTCTGACAGGAGAGGATAGGACCAGGAGGGGATTAGCAGACAGAGAGGCTGAAGAGGGAGCAGCAGGTCAGGTCCCAGGCTCCTCCCTGAGTCTGTGAAGCTGAGGTGGGGACTGGCTCCCAGCTGTGTTATCACAGGACCGGCAGGCTCTCTGGAGATTAGCTAAAGCTGGTGTCACCCAGTCTTCACCCTCTGGTGTGCCAGCTTCTGGGTGCCCTGGTAGGGCCTCTGCAGGGATGGCCCCTCAGCATGTAAATGATTCCAGAAATACCCAGCAGCAGGGTGGAGTCAGATAGTTTTAGTTGAGCTCCTTAACTGCCCTGGGCCTCAGTTCCTTTTTTTTTTTTTTTTTTTTAAGATTTACTTATTTGGGAGGGAGAGAGAGCACACACACACAAGCGTGGGTAGGGGTAGAGAGAGAGGAAGAGAGAGAGAGAGAAAATCCCGAGCAGAGTCCCCACTGACCACGGAGCCTGACAAGGGGCTCCATCCCACAACCCTGGGACCAAGACTGGAGCCAAAACCAAGAGTCAAACGCTTAACCGACTGAGCCACCCAGACACGCCTGGGCCTCAGTTTCTAAAAAAGAAACGTGGCAACCATCATAGCTTCCCTACAGACTTGTGGGAATTAACTGCCTAACACAGAACCTGGTTCAAAATGTGTTTTCTTTCCTTTCTTGACTCCCGCTTCTGCCTAAATTCCTTCAGCAGAGGAGAAAAAGGCTGAACAGACTCAGAGAATGTTTGTGACTAACAGAGTCCTAGGTCCTTTGGCACTAACGCCGTGAATGCGGGGAGCACTGGAGATCCATGTGGGGTTCTTAGTCCACTCCACCTGATGTTCTGGTTGTTCTCTCATCAGATTTACACCATCGTTTTTGCGTTTGGGAACCTGGAATGTGGTGATGTTCGTGACGTATGAGCAGCTGAAACGGGCCTTGATGAAAGTCCAGATGCTACGGGAATCTCCATTCTGAATAAAGCAGGGCCACTTAATACTTAATTGGAACAAGAACCAGTGGGTCCCACACAAACCCACACTTGTTTACACAACTGTTTACTTGCTGCTGAGTCAAGAAATAGAAGAAGAGAAAGGATTCTGGTCTTCAGTGCTTTGTCTTAAGAACACATTTGTTTTGTACGGACAAGATGGAAATTAAATTATATTAATTTGGGGGACCCATGATGTTGGATGCCTAACATTTAGGCAAGAGAAAATAAACCAAAACATCCATTTGGATAAACGAAAGTTTGCAAAGCTATGTTCTGTAAAAAAAAAAATCTAACGAGATGATGAATTGTAAACAGGGAAGACCGCAAGCATCAGACAGCAGTGGCACATGACACCTGGAAATCAGCTAAGGAGTGTCACATAGTGTGTCACACATAGTGTGACTGCGGCCTTTGGTTAACCTTGGGTCATCGGCCATATGTGTAATGTGCCTGCCGCTTAGAAGCCACTGGGATTCTAGAAAATAGGAGACCAAAAAAAAGAGAGAGAGAGAGAACGAGAAAACCTGGAACCTGTGCCAAAAGAACATTGCTGGGCCAGCACGAGGCTGAGATTCGTAACTGTTCACCGATGACACTGCAGAATCAAGAGGGCAGACCTCATCTTCTTTCCTGTAAAATGGGAGTAATAAGCCCTTCCCTCCTCTCTCACCAGGGATATTATGAGGATCAGGTGACAGGGTGGACATGAAAGCACTTTATAAAAGTGGAAGCTCTGATATTTACAAGTTCTTGGGAAAGATATTCTCAGGACAGTAAAGAACTGCCAGGGATATTTGAAAGGTTGAAAGGTTGTCTAGAGGTTAGACCAAAGGAGCCCGGGGCTGGAGGGGCCAGGGGTGACAGAATGGTGTGCACTCATGGAAGGCCCACTCCCACGCAGCCCTGGCTTCCCAGCAGGACTGTAAGACCCCTGAAGGGTGCCAGGCTTGGGGACAAAGAGGTAGAGGTCAGGCTGACAGCCTAAAATAGCAGGACTCAGAGTTCTTTGGGAAATTATTATAATTCAATAAAGGGTGTGGGAATGAGAACAGCTATTTCTTTTTTGCCTTCTCTTTCTTGGACAGAATGTCCCTTTCTCACCAGGTTTCCTGTTTGCCAGTGCTGGGCCTTTGTGACATTAAAAACAGTACTGCGTTCAAATGTCCCCTCCTCTCATCTTACCAGAAACCTAACCACCAGGAATCCTAATACCTCACTGTCCTAGCAGAGAAGTAGAAATAACAACCCCCCACCTTTGCAGAAGTGCTCAGCAACGTCATCTCTCCCTCCCCACTCTGACACCACTGCATCCCAGGAGGGGAAAAGCAAATGTCCACTCATCCTCGGCACTTTCCTAAATTTAAATTATAATTTGAGATTATCAACATATATAAACTGGAAAGTTCAAGTAAAAGCAAAAAACATTAAGAAAGATTATTTCTATTTAATATCTGGTTTGATTTTCAAATAAAACCCATATTTAAAATTTTCTCTTTCTTTTGACTTGACTGGCATGTACAAATCATTCTTAAACTCCTGGTCTCAATTTGTAAATTCCTAGGGCCAGGAACTATGTCTTCCATGAGTTACTATGCAACAATATGTGTTTTTTAAAGATTTATTTATTTATTTCAGAGAGAGCATGAGCAGGGAGAGGGGGCTGGGAAGAGGGAGAGACGGAATCCTCAAGCAGACTCCCAGCTGAGTGAGGAGGCTGATGCAGGGCTCAGTCCCAGGACCCTGAGATCATAACCTGAGCCAAAGTCAAGAGTTGGCCGCTTAACCAACTGATCCACCCAGGTGCCCTCTCCATAGCTATGTTAAACACATCCTCCACCCAGAACAAACTATCCGGATGATGATACCAAAAGAGAGAAAGGATCAATTCTACTAAGAGTTATTTTGATTGGGAGCAGCACCTTAGTGACCTCTGAGTGCAGACTTTTGAAGAAAGGAAAGCCAGGGGCACCTCGGTGGCTCAGTATTTAGGTGTCTGCTAAGGTCAGCTAAGGCGTCTAGCTCAGGTCATAGCGAGCCCCACATCAAGTTCTGCATTGGGCTCCCCGCTACTTCTCCCTCTCCGCTTCTCCCTCTCCCCCTACTGCTCCCCCTGCTTGTGTTCTCCCACTCTATGTCAAATAAATAAATAAAATCTTCAAAAAATTAGGAAAGGAAGAAAGAAGGAAAAAGAAAGGAAAGAAAGGCCAGATTGGTGGGAGGTCTTCTATAGTTTCCTGGGCAAAATATTAGCTCTCTTTCCCCACTTTTTAAAGGCAGAAGTTGAACCAAATGAACTAAAGTTCTAAAGTTCAATGATTCTAAGAACTGAAACAGCTTCTTCTAAACCACAGCATGCAAGCCCTTCCTAGTTCTACCCCCAATTTCTGCCACAAGGAAGTCAAGGATGAGATCTTGTAAAATGGTCGGGTCACCAGCTGAGGCCCCACAGGGAAGTTGGCATCTTAGCTCTGCGTGTCTTAGCTCTGCGTACCCATCCCCCACAACACACCCACAGACACTTACTCCATCAAGTCATTAAGAGGAAATTGCTCTGGGGCTCCTAGGTAGCTCACATGTTCTCCCTCTTTAAAAAAAAAAAAAAGAAAGAAAGAAAGAAAAAAGTTTACTTTAAAAATGTACTTGGGGCGCCTGGGTGGCTCAGGCGGTTGGGTGTCCGCCTTTGGCTCGGGTCATGATCCCGGGGTCCTGGGATCGAGCCCCCACATCGGGCTCTCTGCTCGGCGGGGAGCCTGCTTCTCCGTCTCCCTCTGCCTGCTCCTCCCCCTGCTTGTGCTCTCTCACGCTCTGTCAAATAAAATCTTTTTTAAAAAATTTTGTTTTAATTAAAAAAAAATAAATATGCACTTAATTTGAAAAAGAGATCACTGGTGACCTCTGAGAAACATGCGTGCCTGTGTATCTATGTGTGCAGGGTATCTGTATGTATGTGTGAGTGTGTGTGTGTGCAGGGGTGATGAGAGGAGCTGGCCGGGTGAAGATCTGAGGAAGTGTTCCAGGATACGGAAAAAAGCAGCTCACAGGCCCTACGGGAATGAGCTTGACATGTTCAGAGAACAGAAATAAGGCTGTGTGTGGCTGGCGTAAAGTGAATGAGATGAATGTAAGATCATTCCTTTATTCATTCATCAAATATGTAAGAGCTGTGTCAGACGCTGAGAAGTCAGAGGACAGCCAATTGTTTGGAAAGTGTGGCAGAGAAAGGAAGGAGGGGGAAAAGCCACTGTAGAAGGGGTAGGAAAGTCCTGAGGGTTTCTTTATATTTACACACACAGAGTAGAAGAAAGGAAAGATTGAAGATAAGGGAAATAGATTGCAGAAACAAGATCCTGGAGAAAACAGAAGAGGACAGAATAATGGGATAAGGTGGTAGGGATCACTCGGAATGGATATGGAAAAGCCAGAAATAAAACAGTCATAAAGGCAAACATTTTGAAATGCAGAGAAGCAAAATGAAAGCATCCTCCAGTCTTCCCATTGAAATTTCAGGAACGCTCACATAGGAAAGTCAGTTAGGGCCTAGAGAATTATTTATAAAAAAAAATCTTAAAAGCTCTTTCTTTCTCCCTTAAAATATAATTTAATGAAGAAACTGGGTCCTCTGATACACCCCTGGCACCGTTCTCTGTTCTCTGCCACGCTGAGCTGTCTGGAGCCCTCACCGTGGGGAATTCCAAAGTGTAAGGTACCAGGCCCCTAGGGGGCTCCCCCCAGCTGTCTCAGGGCTCTCACACCATAAACATGGAGCTCCACATAAAGCACATCACCCACAAAGCAAGCTGCTAGCCAATATGTGACAGGGTCTTTAAAATTCACAGAGAAAATATGCCAAGTAGATAGTCTTCTACATACCCACCATCAGCTATGATATGGAAATATAAACATGTCAAGAAAGATGACTGCAAATACTTTAAGGACCTATTATACTCTAGATTTTTTCAGGCTTTACCTTCACCATTTATTGGATATTGTGGGTCTGAAGATAATAATATTTTTGTATCATGCTGAGGTTACAGAGGACATTTTGAAAAAAGAAAAGTTCTGCTTCATTGTCCAATGTTATTAGAGCTGACGGTCTACAGTTTCTTGGCATTAAAAGACAGTAGTACATTGATATTATGAATCAGTATAGATCAAATTTTTTCTTTTTGAAATTTGGAAGAATGACCACCTACCAATAAAGCCAGTAGAAAATCCCACAGAGACATGGTAGGGAGTGTAAACTGGTCAGATCACAAATATGATGTAAAAATATGCATCTTGCCTGAGAAATAGTTAAGATCATTGATTCAGGTCAATCCTTAACTCTCTGGATCACTAGATTATAATGTGATGCATAGTTTATATAATAAAGGATTTATTTATTTGAACCTATCAATCTCTGATGACAATTTCATTTTTTTTAAAGATTTTATTAATTTATTTGACAGAGAGAGATCTCAAGTAGGCAGAGAAGCAGGCAGAGAGAGAGGAGGAAGCAGGCTGCCAGTTGAGCAGAGAGCCCGATGCGGGGCTCAATCCCAGGATCCTGAGATCATGACCTGAGCCGAAGGTGGAGGCTTAACCCACTGAGCCACCCAGGAGCCCTGACAATTTCATTCTCCTGAAGGTTCTTAATGAACTGAGTGCAAGATAACTAGTAATTACTTTCAAGTAATTCTTTCAATAGATAAGCATATTAATGCTGCTGAGCTTACAAATGTCCTTGAGACACACTTATCATTGGTTATGAATGATGTGTCCAAGTACTACTGATTGGGCCAACTTTGTACATAAGAAGAGACAAGTAAGAAACCAGGATCAACTTCATTATCATGGTGGAATGTGCCCTCTGTAAACAAATTTAAAAGTAGTTTACAACCACAAAAGATATTCTTACCAGGGCAAGTGGAGAAAGTAGGAGTCCTGAACAAGAAGCTTTGTCAGCTCTGATACTGGAACTAGATCCAGCTGGCACAGCCTATCCAAGCAGTATGGGTCTGTCCCCAGGATACACAAAGATACTGCTTCCCTATTTGACTCCACTATTACCTTTTTTTTTTTTTAAAGATTTTATTTATTTATTTGTCAGGGAGAGAGAGCGAGCGAGCACAGGCAGACAGAGTGGCAGGCAGAGGCAGAGGGAGAAGCAGGCTCCCTGCTGAGCAAGGAGCCCGGTGTGGGACTCGATCCCAGGACGCCGGGATCATGACTTGAGCTGAAGGCAGCTGCTTAACCAACTGAGCCACCCAGGCGTCCCCACTATTACCTTTTTAATGATGGAAAATCTTTCACCAAGAGTTAGCAAACTCTCACATGAGTCTCTGGACAGCTTCCTTACAGAATCAGAAAAGATTCAAAATACTTGGGAAGGACAAGCGCAGACTACAGAGATATCTTGATCCGGCACTTAGAGAAACAAATACTGTCTGTGCATCGTAATGACAACCCAATTATGGTTTCCTTCTGGATCTCTTACACTGTAAAGCCTTCTTGATTTGAACCCTACGACTTGCAGCAGACTTCTAAACAAAAATTACAAATTGCTTGTTTCCACGGCTCCTCTCACTAACAGTTCCAGCCCATTGGCAGGACAGCTCAGCATTTTAGACCCATTATCCAGAAGCCACCACCCAGAAGTTAAATCCCCATTTTTTATTACTGTCCAAAAGTGTAAGACTTCAAAAACAGTCAAATATAATTCATGGTCATTTTTAGGCACTAATAATGTCTTGGAGTCATAAACCTGAAGTAAGGGGCGCCTGGGTGGCTCAGTAGGCTAAAGCCTCTGCCTTCGGCTCAGGTCATGATCTCGGGGTCCTGGGATCGAGCCCTGCATCGGGCTCTCTGCTCAGCGGGGAGCCTGCTTCCCTCTCTCTCTGCCTGCCTCTCTGCCTACTTGTGATCTGTCAAATAAATAAATAAAATCTTTTTAAAAAACAATAAACCTGAAGTAATTCCTACTTCACACATCTTCACACATATTGAATGATGGGATGAGAGAAATTTTTATCATTTGATAAAACAACTACAAGGAGTCATAAAGCATTGAGTCATAAAGCATTGCAAATATGTGGAACAACATGAGTTTGCAGGGATTTCTGTGGTTATGTCACCATGCTATACACTTCTAAACAACCTACAAACAGAAAACTTGGTGATGTTTCTGAGAAGAAAGGAGAACCTGATTTAACTTCCGGCTCAGAGCAAATGAACGTACAGAATCATTTGAAATAGTCACTGAGGAAGCAACTACAGATTCAACAACAAAACAGAACTCTAATGTTGCCACAACAGAAGCCGACTGGTTTCCCCTTGAGCTGTGCTTTGAAATTCCTGGTTAGCTCTGAATTAAATGAGACCATTTGTAGGAAACCTGCTACACACAAACTTTGCAGAGAAAAAAGCCTTCAAAAACTCCATTCAGAACAAACAAACCGCTCCATTCCGTTCAGAGAAAACTCTGTCTACACGTCCTGAATTTTTCATTCATTCTAGGAAAGAGCTTTAACACTGGATATTCACACTGAAGCCAGGTTTTCAAGTTTGCTTTACCATCTTATGCTGATATGGAAGTCCCACTTCCTGCAAATAATGCAATATTTAAAGACATGGAATCTTATCAATCTTATCAGAATGGAATAGAGGGTCACCCTCCTCACTCCTCACTGCTAATCTTCACTTGCAGTAATTTGATAACAACATGTGTTATTCACACTTGGTGTTTTTTTTCTCTCTTAAAGCTAGCTTTATAGTGACGGCCACTAAAAAGCATCCTGCTGGTGCCGTGTAACTTATCACTTAAACGATGTTCAAAGTGTGTTGTGGTATAGTTTGGGAAACATTTAATATCGCTTGGCATCTTGCTGATTATAGCACATCCGAATGCAACAAAGAGCTGCTTTATTCTTTTTAATATTTTATTTATTTGACAGAGAGAAAGAGCACAGGCAGGGGGAGTGCCAGGCAGAGGGGGAGGGAGAAGCAGACTCCCCACTGAGCAGAGAGCACAATGTGGGGCTCCATCCCAGGACCCTGAGATCATGACCCGAGCTGAACCCAGGTGCCTAACTGACTGAGCCACCAAGATGCCCCAAATACTATATTTGTAATGTTGAATTAGAAAAATACTGTTAAGAGTTAAAAGATGCATCTTTAAAGAAGTTAAAAGACATATCTTTAATCAGCAATAAAAAGGAATTAAGTACTGATACATACTACAACATGGATGAACCCTGAAAACAGAATGCTAAGTGAAGGAAGCCAGACACAAAGGACCACATATGGTATGCTTCTACTTATATGAAAAGCCCGAATAGGTAACTCTATAGAGGGAGAAAGTAGGGCTGAGAAAGATGGAGGGTATTGGGGCATGACAGGTAAAGAGTAAGGAGGGGCTGGGTGTTTTGAGATGATTAAAATGTTCTAAAATTGGTTCTGGTGATGGTTGCACAACTCTATACTAAAAACTGACTTTCTCTCTAAATGGATGAATTGCAGAGTATATTAATTATATTTCAATAAAGCTGGTACCAAAAAAAAAGGAAAAAAAACAAAATGCAAATTGAACCATGTTAATATCCTTCAAGGGCTGCTTGTTGGACTTTGAATGAATTCTAAATGGGTTAAAAAAAATTTTTTTCCCCAAAACTTCTTATGTCAGTGAATCTTTATAGTCTGAGTTAAGACCTTAAAAAACAAGGTTAAATTACACACAACTATGCTGATTTGCATACCTTCAACAAGATTCCATTGATATACATAAGTTAAAGATATCTACTAGAATTCTTAATGTCTTAGGGCACCTGGGTGGCTAGTAGTTTAGCGTCTGCCTTTGATCAGGTCATAATCCCAGGATCCTGGGTTCGAGCCCCGCCTCAGGCTCCCTGCTCAGTGGGAAGCCTGCTTCTCCCATTCCCCCTGCTTGTGCTCCCTCTTTTGCTGTGTCTCTGTCAAAATAAATAAAATATTAAAAAAAAAAAGAATTCTTAATGCCTTATCAAACTTCTCAATACTGCATGTTTATTGTTTTATACTCTTTCTACTCTAAATACCAAGAAGTGGGGCACCTGGGTGGCTCAGTGGGTTAAGGCCTCTGCCTTCAGCTCGGGTCATGGTCTCAGGGTCCTGGGATCGAGCCCTGCTTCTCAGGGTCCTGGGATCGAGCCCTGCTTCGGGCTCTCTGCTCAGCGGGGAGCCTGCTTCCCCTCCTCTCTCTCTCTCTGCCTGCTTCTCTGACTACTTGTAATCTCTGTCTATCAAATAAATGAAATATTAAAAAAAAAATACCAAGACTTTTTTTTTTTTTTTAAAGATTTATTTATTTATTTATTTGACAGGCAGAGATCACAAGCAGGCAGAGAGGCAGGCAGAGAGAGAGGAAGGGAAGCAGGCTCCCTGCTGAGCAGAGAGCCCGACGTGGGGCTCCATCCCAGGACCCTGGGATCATGACCTGAGCTGAAGGCAGAGGCTTTAACCCACTGAGCCACCCAGGCGCCCCCCAAGAAGTATTTTTATAAGAAGAGTTAAATCTCTTCCATTAGCTCCGAAAGCATAGGTAACAAAATATAAAATTAGATGAGATCTAGGTTTGATAAAGTAATCACCATTACAATGTTCATAGTGACAGCTTATAAATGTTAGCAGTCATCATAAAGTTTATCCTTAGAGCAACTCAAGATAAAAAATACAGTGTTGACTGCTAAAAAGTCTTTGTTTAAAAAAAGAAAAAGAAAAAAGAAACTAGCGTCAATTAAAAAAAAAGATTTATTTATTTGAGAGAGAGCTTTCAAGTGGAAGAAGGGGCAGAGGAAGAGAGGAGAGAGAGAGAGAGAGAGAAGCAAACTCCCCACTAAGTGGGGGAACATGGTGGGAGGGGAGGTGGGTGTCATGCCACCACCTGAGCCAGAATCGAGAGTTGGATGTTCAACCTACTGAGCCACCCAGGTGCCCCTCAATTTTTTTTTAAAGCAGCTCTTTGTGGGTGCTTGGGTGGCTCAGTCGGTTAGGCACCTGGCTTCAGCTTGGTTCATTATATCAGGGTCCTAGCATCGAACCCCACTGTTGTGCTCTCTGCTCAGCAGGGAGCCTGCTTCTCCCCCCCCCACCGCCTGCCACTCCCCCTGCCTGTGCTCTTTCTCTCTGTCAAATAAATAAAATATTAAAAAGAATAAAGCAGCTTTTTGTTGCATTCGGATGTGCTATAATCAGCAAGATGCCAAACAATATTAAATGTTTCCCAAACTATACCACAACACACTTTGAACATCATTTAAGTGATAAGTTACACAGCACCAGCAGGATGCTTTTTAGTGACCGTCACTATAAAGCTAGCTTTAAGAAAGAATAGCAGGGAGCCTGTTTCTCCCTCTCCCTCTCCCCTACCCCTACTCACCCTCAATGCCCCCACTCTACTTTCTCTCTCTCATGCTCGCTCTCTCAAATGAATAAAAAAAATTTTTAAATAAAAATAAGTAAAATCTTTTAAAAAATGCAATCAGATTGTTTTGTATTTATTTTCAGGTGTTAACATAGCCAACCTACCCAATATTTTAAAATTAACAGAGACATTTGAAGTGTCTAATATTTAATATTTTCTCATGTTGATTTTTTTTTAAGATTTTTATTTATTTATTTGACAGAGAGAGATCACAAGTACACAGAGAGGCAGGCAGAGAGAGAGGAGGAAGCAGCTGTACATCGGGCTCTCTGCTCGGCAGGGAGCTCGATGCGGGGTTCGATCCCAGGACCCTGAGATCATGACCTGAGCCGAAGGCAGAGGCTTAACCCACTGAGCCACCCAGGCGCCCCTCTCATGTTGATTTTAATAACCTAATGTTTTCAATTTTCTATGGCATTCTTGTGTCTTTTTCATTTTCAGTGTTTCAAATAGTTTGTATTTAAATTTTTTTTAAAGATTTTATTTATTTATTTGACAGAGATCACAAGTGGGCAGAGAGACAGGTGGGATGGGGTGGGGGCCTGGAAGCAGTCTCCCTGCTGAGCAGAGAGCCCGATGTACAGCTGGATCCTAGGACACTGAGATCATGACTGAGCCAAAGGCAGAGACAACCCACTGAGGCACCCAGGCACCCCTAGAGAATTTAACAGGATTTGTTCTTAAGGGTCCTGAGAATCTCCACTTCTCTTTTTAAGTGTTTACACATGATCCTTTTTTTTAAATTTTATTTATTTATTTGTCAGAGAAACAGAGCAAGCACAGGCAGACAGAGTGGCAGGCAGAGGCAGAGGGAGAAGCAGGCCAAGGAGCCTGATGCGGGACTCGATTCCAGGACGCCGGGATCATGACCTGAGCCGAAGGCAGCTACTTAACCAACTGAGCCACCCAGGCGTCCCTACACATGATCCTTTTAACAGCCCTTGAATTTTGCCAGGAATGATTAAACATTTCATGGGTATGCAGTCTTTGGAATCCAGATTCTTCCCTGTTTGTGCAGTCAGGGTGACACTCTCATCTTCAGGCCTTTAGTTGAATCCTGTTCTGTAGTTCAGCAGTTTCGCCACCAGTCACAGGACATCCTGGGAATCATTTCGTCACAGCAACAGACAGAAGCTTGTGCAAAAGCTAGACCAGCTAGTGGATGGGAACCTCCACAGGGCCAGGAAAAATTCTCTGGCTTGACTTCTCAGTTTCCACTTTTGTTTTCTGCTTCTGCCAGGACCATGTGCTCGGTGTTTTTCTTTCCTGCTATAATTATCCAGACCCATTCCAGTTATTCTCAGCTGACAATTTCTGCTTGTGGACAATTCAGAAAACAAATGCATGGAACGTGATAAACCAGGGTTTAAGTCACGGCTCACCACTTCCTAGCTGTGTGACATTAGGCAGGTGATTTAATCCCTTTGGGACTCTTTCCTCATCTGTAAAATTTAGGTTAATATCAGCTTCACAAGATTATGAGAAGTGTTCACACTGAACGTGAACCTGATAATTGCAGTCGACGAATGTTCATCTCCCCCCATCCTCCCATTACAATTTTCCAGGCCTCTTCAACAGCAGCCCAAAAGGCACGCACTGAGCCTCTAGTCGCCTCTTGGAGTGTTGTGATAATAAAAATATAGGAAATAGCTTCCTGCTCTGGAGAAGTTTACAATCTAGTCAGTAAAACCGCTTCCACTACCTCAGTCAATCCCTCAAAACAGTCCTGAGAGGCTGAAAAATGAGAACAGGAAGAAAGGGACAGAGAGGCGTACTAGGGCGAAGAAGAGTCCTATCTCCTTCTACTCCCCAAACGTCATATTTGTTCCAGCCACAGGACCCAACTGCTGGTTTTTTACGTGCCTGTCGCCCCGAGAAGACGGCCAGCCCCCTGAAGGCGAGCCAGGTTCAGCTCCTGTTAAATCACTTTCTCATCTCGGGGCTGGGCGCGCAGCAGGCCCGGGCCCTGTTCCGCCTTCGCACTCGCGCTGCGCCGGCCCGAGCACTCGGCTGCAAGTGGGGGCTGGAGCGTCACGCTCGGCGCCCGCGTCCCACCCAGGTCGGAAAATCCCCCGGGTCCCTAGGGCAAGGAGGGGGTGCGGCGGGAGACGGAGGGAAGCCCAGCCGCGCCGCGCGGCCGTTGGCGGTTACCCGCCACTGGCGGCTGCAGCCCGGATTGGTTCCTTCGGCGGGCAACGCAGCGGCTTTAACCAATCGCCAGCGGTCGGGAGGCCCCGCCCCGCCAGAGCGGCCGGAGGCGGGCGTCCTGTTTGTCTCGTCCGGGGGTCGCGGACTGGGCGGGTGAAGCAGGGAGTGCTCTCCACCCGACCCTCTGGGGGCACTGTTAGAAAGAGCCCTGGCGGGGTGCCAGGGTAGAAAGGCTTATGTGACCCTGGACAGGCTCTGCTCCTTTCCAGGCGTCAGCCTTGCCATTCTCAGCAGGAGGTTGGCGGACCGGGATGGGGGGCGGTATGAGGCAGAGCGACGGAGTGACCCTGCTGGCGCACGAACGCGTAGACGCGGGAATCCGCCTGCACGGCGTGAGAGTGGAGGAAGGCGCGCAGAGAACCTTGGGCGTGGCTGCCCTTGCAGAAAGGCGGAGGCTAGAGGGTCACCTCCCCCGAGCCCACCAGAGCCCACAGGCCCCGCCCCGCAGGCCCCGCCCCCCCAGACCCAAACTGCCAAGCCGGCCCGGGGGACACCCACTGCAAGCTCGCCAGCGGCGCTCTAGGACCGAGTACCATCTGCTCTCCCTCCACGCGCTCTCCGCCCGCAAACAGAGCCGCCGGCACTCGTGTTCTCCCTGCTGCCGGGTGAGCCTGGGCCCCGCCCGCCCCAGCCCTGCGCCCGCTACACCTGCAGCAAGCCCGCAACCCGGTAGCGCGGATCCGCGCCCTTCCCTCTCTCTAACTTCCCTCCTCTTCTCCCAGCCTATCTTGTATTTTTCCTCTCTGTCCTCTTTTTCCTTATCTCTCTTCTTTCTCTCTCCCTTTAGTTCTTACCGCTCAGGTTCATTTGCCTGTAATTGAAGCCTCCTCTTCCACTCTCACCGCTCGGCCTGGATGCCCAGCCCCGGCTTGGGGGGTGGGGGGCTTCCGCGCGTCCACGACGATCTGAATGACCTTCCCCTCCCGAGGAAGAGGAGGTTTTGAGTTTTTGAGTAGGGCCTGCCCCCAGCCCTTCTGTCCTCCTCACAGTCCGCACCTGGGGCCTAGTCGACTCTCAAGAGAGGCTTTGACCTCTCATGACCTTTTTACAACAGTCGCGTTCGAGTCTGCCGTGCTGGGGAGTGCTTCTACAGAGTAGAGAGTGCCACTAAAGCAGAAATCTGGAAGGGAGTAAATGCGTAATACTAAGCAGACTGGGGAGAGGGGTACTCCTGGGTTCATTCCCCCGCCCCCACACACACACAGTTTGTGCAGTTAGTCCCCAGCTGCCCTGGGTGAAATGGACCCTGTTCCTTTCTCCTCTCTACCTCCCAGCTTAAGGACTGTGGGTTTTTGTGCCACCGGCAGGTGGCTCTTTCCGTACTGGAGTGTGATCCTTTAAGAAAGATTTCCCTTTCTAAACCCTCCTATTGGGGCGCCTGGGTGGCTGGTTGAGTCCGTTGAGCCTTGGACTGTGGGCTTCTGCTCAGGTCAGGGTCTGGGGGTGTGGGTTTAGCTGGTATTGAGCTCTGTGCTCAGCAGGGAGCGGGCTTGAGGTTTTCTCCCTCCCTCGGCCCCTCCCCCCAGGCACATGATCTCTTTCTCTCTCTAAAATAAATAAACTCTCCTCTTTGCCCTCATCCACAGGACACATAGTATGTCTATTAGGTGTTTCGTCTCCCAGCCATTTTCTATGGAAAACCAAGGGGATCGGGCCATGATAGCCACTGGCAGCTTTGAAGAATGGGATGTCTTTAGAGAAGCTTGATCTTCAGAGGCCTCAGCGTGAGACCATACAAAGCCGGGTAAGAGTCCAGTCTGAGGGAGGGGTCCCCTGCTGCCTACAACAGCAGCCTTTTGGCCTGGGGGTGGGCATCTGTAGAATATTAGCAAAAACAACTACCCCCCTCCCTCCCAGTGAAGTTGCTCTTCAGAGTTCACAAAGCACTTTCATATATTCCTGGTCTCATTCTGTCCTTTAAGCTGACCTTGACAAGCCAGGGATGGTGGTCCCCCATATTTACAAAGGAAGAAATTGAAGCCTAGATGGAACAGTGATTAGCCCTTGGTCATCCTGGAAGTCTGCAGCAGGACAGACTCTTTCCAGGCTTGAGTATTCCACTTCTTAGTAGGGTCTTTACCTACCACCAATGCCCCCATACTCACGCCTCTGAAGGACCTGAGCAAACCCACAGCAACGTTTGAAATGGCAAGTGAGCCTCTGTGCATCTGTCTTTGATATGGACAGGGGCTGGGTCTTGTTCTTCTCTGGCCTTCACAGCACTGCAGCCTAGCTCAGGGTCAGGACACGATTGTCCCCAGAGGAGGGACATGGTTTGCCTGAACCTTCTCAGAACTGTCAAATTGGCATGAGAGAACTTGGGCGTTAGACTTCCTTGCAAAAGCCCTACCTATGCCGGGCTGAGAAAACAGTGGGAGAGAAATGTTCTGGACACCAGCATAAACCAAATTGCATAAGCTTTGGAGCTATACACGTGGCTCTGGCTAAGTTCCCTCCTGTGTGACGTGGAAGTAAGGCAGCCACCTCACAGGGATGCTCTGAGGAGTGAGCCCACCGCTGGTGGGGTGGGGAAGGTATGGAACACGTCCTGGGGGATAGTTAGCTCAGGCAGGGAACCTGGGGTGTCTGAAGCACCTTCATCAACCTGTTCTGCCGTATGACTCCCAATCTTCACTGAGCCTCATGTGGCCAGGTTCCAGGGAAACTCAAATAAGACCAGGTCTGGCCTGTAGGAACTCTGGGTACAGCTGAGTGGTGAGGAGCCTCTGGATTTCACTGCCCCAGCTACCTGGAGTGAGCAGCCCAGGAGGAAGCAGCTGTTTGCTTCCATGGGTCTTTGTGTACTCAACGGACTCCAACCACATCCTCCTCCTGCTGGCCAGCATTTCACTCATGGCCCCAGTGACAAGGGCAGCCAATCAGGCTGGGCTCAGAGCAGCTGCTCCTGAAGTCAGAGAAGTGAGCTCAGCGAAGAGAGAAGCAGGTCACCCTCCCCCACTGGGCCGCTGGGCTCACTTCCTCCCCAGCCCGTGGGGGCAGCAGAGAAGGGTGTTGTTCCAACTTTGAGAACAAAATGGGGTGTTTGGTTTCCTGTTTCACTCTTGATAGCTCTGACCTGCACCTTCCCAAGCCTGCTCCTCCTGGGAAGATGGTGGATCCCCTTCTCCCCTGAAGGAGAGGAAACTGGCCAGAGGAGGAGCCAGTTTTCCCTGCATCACACAGTAGTCCAGGGGAAGAGAGTGCAGGGTCTGTGTACCTGCTGTCAGCCCTGAGAGTTGCCCAGGATCCTTCAAGGCCCAGCTAAATATCACCCTTTCCGATCACACACTCTTCCTTATCTCTCTCCTGATGGAGTTAGTTGTTCTCTCCCCATTTTGAGTGTATGTCCCACAGGCCCCAAATGCAGCTTGAATTACCTGCCCATCCCCTGTGCCAGACAATAAGGCCCCTCTGGGGTGACCTTGTCTCCTGCCTCTCGGTAAACCAACGCCCAGCAAAGCAGTCTCAAAAGAATGACTCTAGAGAGCCCCAGTGGTGCAGGCTTGGGAAGAGAATGAGAATAATGGGCTGGGAAAGGGTTGAACTGGTCTTGCCGGGTTTTTTTCTTTTTTTCTAGACTTAGGCAATTTCAGACCCGTAGGAACGTCTCCTGCTTAAGAAATCCAGGTCTTGGTCTGACCGCAACATTTTCCCCACTTCTGCCTGTCTTCCAGACCTACGGAAGCAGGAAGCTCTCTGTGGTGCAGAGAGCTCACTGGTGAGCTCTCTGCACCCAGCAGACAGAAAGCTGGGGCATTGACTCAGAGGCACTGACTTATCTCACTAAGATAGCCGGGAGCCGGACTCTCCCTGTAAGTCCGGGAAAAGGAGAGGGCGCTTCACAAAATGTGTTCTCCCCAAGCTAGAATCACTTCTCCAGCCCCAATATGAGTAGCTCCAGAGCTCACAAGGTTGCTCTGGTTCTTGCTTAGGGAGGTGGTACTGTCAGAGAAGGTAGGGGTGGGGTGGTGAACAGGGAAGGACCGGGCATACTGCTGCTAATGGGACTTCTCTCTCCTTGGCTTAGATTCCGGCAGAGTTCCTCTGTCTCGTCTTGTTGCTGCCTGAAAGTGTTCCATTCACCACTCTTTTTCCATCTCCTGGGAGGTACCAGGATATCAGCATTATGGTTGGGTTCAAGGCTACAGATGTACCCCCTACTGCCACGGTGAAGTTCCTGGGGGCTGGCACAGCTGCCTGCATAGCAGATCTCATCACCTTTCCTCTGGACACCGCGAAAGTCCGGCTGCAGGTGAGGGGATGAAGCCTGGGGTTCCTCATATTGTCTGGTCTGTTCTGCCCCAAGATACAGACTCCTTAAGGGCCAGAGAAATGTTTAGAACTGTAAACTTTGGAGCATAGGGATGGCAGGAGATGGAGAGCGCAACCTGCCTTATCCATATAACCACTCACTTTGACCTTGCAGATCCAAGGAGAGAGGCAGGGGCCAGTGCGGGCTGCGGCCAGCGCCCAGTACCGCGGCGTGCTGGGCACCATTCTGACCATGGTGCGCACCGAGGGGCCCCGCAGCCTCTACAGTGGGCTGGTCGCCGGCCTGCAGCGCCAAATGAGCTTTGCCTCCGTCCGCATCGGCCTTTACGACTCTGTCAAGCAGTTCTACACCAAGGGTTCTGAGCGTGAGTGTGGGACTGGGCCATAGGCCCCTTGCCCCTTTCTTCGTTGTGATGATTGATCCATCAAATCATCCTTGATTGATGATTTGCTGCATAGCCCCTTTAGGTTTCCAGATCCTTGGGTTAGTCAGAGGAACTGTGAACTGGAAGGGACCTTGATTCTCCTAATGATTCCTGAACACCTGGGCTGTGCCAAGCTCTGTGCAGGGCATCATCCCAGGACAGCCCTCACAACTGCTCTGAGAGTAGATGGCATCATCTCCAGATGAAAAGACTTAAGTCTTGCTGGGTGGAAAGGACTTGGCCAAGAGCACACAATGGGGCACCAGAAAAACACAGCCAGGACTTTTGCCTCCAAGGCCACTCTTCCATTTCATCTCCTCAGCACGCCTTGCCCACCCTCCATTTTACACATGTGGAAACTGAGAACCCAGATCAAAAGGTTGACTTTTCCCAAGATTACATGGCAGAGATAAATAGATCTGGCATGAGATCCCAAGTCTTATAGGTCCCAGGCCTTGAGAAGGCCACTTCTCTCTGAGCCTTGGTTTTCACATTTGTCGGATGGAAAGGATTGTGATTTTTCAGGGCATGTATCCTCTTGAGCTAAGTCTCACTTTGTCCTACTGTGACCCTGTGCGTAGCAAGTAATAGACCTCCACAGTGTTACTTTCTTTGATGCAAAGAGTTTTTCGAGCAAGAGCTTATCTGAATCCTATTCCCAAAAGGCCAGATAGGAGGTGGTTTTGGTGAGGAGAGGTGGAAAGTGAGTCCAACCCCCGAAGCACTGACCCCCATGGTTCTCCCACAGATGCCGGCATCGGGAGCCGCCTCCTGGCAGGCAGCACCACAGGTGCCTTGGCTGTGGCTGTGGCCCAGCCCACAGATGTAGTAAAGGTCCGGTTCCAGGCTCAGGCCCGGGCTGGAAGTGGCCGGAGATACCAAAGCACTATTGATGCCTACAAGACCATCGCCCGAGAGGAAGGGTTCCGAGGACTCTGGAAAGGTTTGTGTCCACGTATCAGGTGTTTCTTCTTCCCCATCCTCCTCCTCCTCTAGGCTCTGGTCTCTCATCGGTACTCTTTCCTCCCGTAGGGACCTCTCCCAATGTTGCTCGTAATGCCATTGTCAACTGTGCTGAGCTGGTGACCTATGATCTCATCAAGGATGCCCTCCTGAAGGCCAACCTCATGACAGGTGAGTTAGAGTAATTGGTGCTGGGTCTCGCCTTTCCTACCATCTGGGAGCAGATGCGGGAGTCTGGTTGCCTGAGGACTACATCTTTTCATCCTGCTTCCCCTAGGCTTGTGGAATGAGTGTAGATTTACCATATTGAAGCCTGCTGGGATGTAGCTCCCACTTTGCACACTGAGGCACTGAGGCAAAAGGACTCTTGGGTCATCAGGAGAAGTCCCAGCTAGAGTGTCTCTCTCTAAAACCATCAGACCGCTAAGCTACTTTAATAATCCCTTTCCTTCTGGAATGATGGCGTGAGGAGTCCTGACCGCCTCTCCCGCTCCTCCCTGGCAGATGACCTCCCTTGCCACTTCACTTCCGCCTTCGGGGCGGGCTTCTGCACCACTGTCATCGCCTCCCCTGTCGATGTGGTCAAGACGAGATACATGAACTCTGCCCTGGGCCAGTACAGCAGCGCTGGCCACTGTGCCCTCATCATGCTCCAGAAGGAGGGTCCCCGAGCCTTCTACAAAGGGTGAGCCTTTGATCCGTCCCACCCCATTCGAAGCCTCCTGGCTGCCCATACCTACACACAGATGGGAGAGAACCACCTGCAACCAGGC